>JAHBCN010022709.1:0-13129 GCA_019359885.1 Listronotus oregonensis
AGTCAATATTCACTATTTAAAAGGGCTGACGGTCTAAAAATAATATTTTCTTAAAGAGGCATCCATCTTATTTATTGGTTCATTTTTAAAAGTGTCTCATTTTCTCCAACATATTTTAATAAAACAATTTATATATTATATTCGTTTTTAGTAATAACAAAATTTATTTATTACACACGAGAAACTTTTAATTTAAATTAGAAAATAGAACAGGGTAACAATAAATACCTGAAACGCCAAAACATAAAAAGTTAATATTCTGTCAAAGTTCGCGTTCATTACTATTTTTAATGCATATTGGTAAAAGTGAAACAGAAAATTAATTCTATGGCTACTAAAAATGAATACAAATGCTTTTTATTAAAACTTACAAGAAAAAATGATAGACCTTTAAAAGTGAACTAAGAAATAAGGTAAAAAAGGTATAAATTAAATATAAAAACATGTTTTTTAAAGGTGTTTATAAAATTTCTTGTGCCAGTTTAGTGTAAAACTTAAGGGTAATAATTGTCTAGAAAGATGCCGCAACTCCGAATTTGACCAAATTTGGTACAAGGGTTTTTTTTTTGAGGCGCTGATCTCGAATCTGTAAAAAAGATTTAGCGGAAACATTTCGTTTTCGAGATATCCATCATCAAACTTAAAAATCAAACTAACCGTATTTACACTATATTCCCCCATTTTTTCGTACATAATTCTTGATTTTTACACTAAAGTGGCACACAATATTTTATAAACACCTTTTAAAAACTTTTTTATGTTTATTTTACACTTTTTTCCATTAAATTGCAAAGTTTCACTTTCAAAGGGGGCGGCCATGTTTGCTGAAAAATTCCCTAGTGTATATATGGTTGCGGCGTTTGAAAGTGAAGGTTTGCAATTAAATGAAAAATAGGTATAAAATAAATATAAAAAAAGTTTTCAAAAGGAGTTTATAAATTGATGTAAAAACAAATTAGTGTAAAAGTCAAGAATTTTGTGCAAAAAAGGAGAAATAGTGTAAATGCGGTTAGTTTGATTTTAAAGTTTGATAATGGATATCTCCAAAATGAAACGTTTCGGCCAATTTTTTTTCAGATTCGTGATCAGCGCCCCAAAAAACCCCTGTCTACCAAATCGAAGTTGCGGCAGCTTTCTAGTCAATTATAGTAAAACAGTGAAAATTAGGTGAGTTTGGTTTTTAAGTTTGATGATGGATATCCTAAAAACGAAACGTTTTCGACTAAAAATTCTCTTAGATTCGTGATCAGGGCCACAAAAAACCCCAATATACCAAAATTGGTTTACATCTGCGTTACCGCAACTTTCGGGACAATTACCGACAGTTTTTCTTACTTTACAACATTTTTTAAACTTACTTAGGAGCAACTCTGCTACTTTTTGTTTTAGTGGGTCTTTTACTGGGCATTTCACTATTTTTTCAGCAAAATTTTTATATTAGTTTTGAAACACGTTAACAAAACTTTGACACTGTCAGTCAAAATTATTTACTTGTCAAATTTGCTTGTCGGTATATACAGGAGGAAACAAAAGTATTTCAGTATTACTGTGGAGTGTTTTTCCATCAGTTTATGGTGTAAATGATTTTGACTGAACTTATATAAACATTTTTGAACTGCATTTGGTCAAAAGAAAACAAATCGTTGGTTTAAAGGTAAAAGTCACTACCTAAGTAACATTTTTTAGTTTAGGAAATAATATTTTTCTACAAATATTGCGAAAAACTATTCTTATTACGCTTAATATTTTATTAGTGATGGTTTAATAATTTGAATTGATTCGATTTAGTTTTTTTATATGAAAAAACTTTTACAACAAGCTATTAGGGTAGTTTAACTATCTTTTTAAAAGAATTATACTTAAATACTTTACCTTTAAACCAACAAAATATACATCAGCAACACAAAGTCAAAACAGATTCAACAATTATAACACAATAAAAGCAAGAAAATAAATTTTTTAATACTTACGCCCCTCCCAAAGCATTAACACATATTCTCTGTTTACATCTTTCTTTTGTTTTTGAAGAGCCATGTTTTCCCTTCCTTGTGCATACATCACATCTTCCACAGTCTTCTGTTCTATAGCACCCCATACACTCTCCACATTTTTTTGTCTTTTTGTCTGCCTTACCTAAAACATTTTTTTATAGCTATTGTTATTGCTTTTTAAAAGTACCTTTATTATTTAGCAGTACAGGTTAATGTACTTATTTAATACTTAATAAAAATTATAAAATGTAAGATTTTTTAGCTAAAAAATGCATACTTTTACTTTCTTTTTCATATTTTTCTTTACGTTTTTTGGACTTTCTATCCTCATTCCCTTGAGACTGAGAGGTAGATTCTTCCCTCTCACGTTTAGTTCTCCATTTTGTTTGCAAGGTGGGGTCTTCAGCTTTACAGCGGATACAAAAGTATTGACGAATTAGTTTAGCATCTTTTTCTGAAATTTTTATACAATCACCATGATACCTAAAAATAGCCAATATAAATGACAGTTTTTGTGCAGAAAGAAAATATATCACTTTCTATATTTATATTCTGTACAATTACTAGTTATAACAAGAAGTAAGGCTTTAAACCTTAGTGGTATTTTCCGAGATAAAAAAAAATTAAGTATAATAGTACAGTAGAAGGTAAATATATGAAACATTATGCATTGCATTGAAAAAAAAATTCCATGCCCTTTTAATAAATTTTTAACTACAATATTAACTAAAAATATTTTACAGCCATAAAAATCAAATACACAATTTCAAAAGTGTTTTTTTTTTGTAAGAAGCAAAACGAATCAAGCCTCTGTATTTATAATAAAATTAAAGGCATATTTAATTCGTTGTACGAAAGTGTTGTTAAAAAATAAATATACATACATACATGCATGCAAGCATGCATGCATACATACATATTCCTTAAAAAACTACTGCATAAAATCACTTTTTTGTAAAAAATAATAAGAAAACAAAATCTACTAAATAAAGGGTAAATATACAATTTGTTTGTTTACCATTCCTCACAGGCATCACAAGCTATCATAAACCTGGATGAATCTGACGATCTACATATACAATAAGCTTGTCCATCTTGTCTTAATAAGGTATCTATTTTAGATTGCCTTTCTGGTAATACAAACTGTTTTGCAATATCTTCTCTCTGAAAATTTGATTATATATTATATTCCAGTGGGTTGTTTGCAAATACCAAATGTATCTTTTTCTGACCGGGTCAATTATTTGGTAAAAGAATGAGAATTTTGTTAAAGAGATCCTAATGCAAATATTTCTATTAAGTACATATCTGTACTAAAAATTATTCATAAACTAAGTAAAATTATAGCAAGATCAGAATATTTTTAGATAAATTAGTCATAATTAATTTACATTAGGTATTTTGGTATTGTATAAGGTGAATTTATTATGTGATGTGAAGTAACTGAAATAATTTTACCCACATTTACCACAACTTTTAACAATACCCCAAAAAATATGTGGTTTACTGCGATTTTAAAAAAATAGTTACCTGCATGTTTTTTTTTTTGGTTTATAATTGTTATTAGTGAAATAAATAGCATTTCCCATATTTTTGTTGACTGATCTTTTTAGTAATATTCTTACCTTTTGAGCGGCTGTTTCTAACTAATGGCGTACATATTTATAAAATAGTTTATTTTAGAAAACCTTAGTCTTAAAATGATATTTAGCAGTATTCGAACAGCTTAAAATGAATATGAATAAATTACTGCAATATCCCCTACATAGACATGTACAATGATAGGTTATTTATGAATAAAATGCTTTTAGGCTTATACATCCATTGTCAAATACTTCAACAAAATTTAGATAAATTAGTAGAATGGTTTAATATAAACGGTCTAAAATTTAATATAAATAAATGTCATGTATTAAGCTTTCATAGAAAAAAGACACCAGTTAACTTTGTGTACACAATGAATGGATCAGCTTTGACACATGTCGAGAGTGTAAAGGATCTTAGGGTAACGTTTGATCCAGGATTTTAATTTAAGCTACACATTTCTAATATTACTAACAAGGCTTTACGAATGTATGGATTTATCGTTAGAAATTGTAGACCGTTTAGGAATATTGCCTGGATAAGAAAATTATATATTGCATATGTGAGAAGTATACTAGAATATGCTTTAACTATATGGAGTCCACATTATGAAAATCATAAATATAGTATTGAAAGAGTATTTATAAAATAATAAATTTCTCAGATATCTCTATTATAAAGAAACCATAGTCTATGATTTGGGCATTTATAAAGCAGAGTTAACTCAATACTAAAGGTTTCCGAATTTGAAGACACGCAGAGTATTAGCCACTGTTGTGTATTTATATAAATTAATACATAACCGTATTGACGATCCACTTTTCTTATCTCAAATAAATTTTTATGCTCCACATTACCGAACAAGGGATCCAATAACTTTTTACTTGAATAGAACCAATAATTTTAATAATTCTCCTGTTAAAGTCATGTGTAGAAAGTTTAATGAGATTCAAGCTCATTGTGATGTTTTTAATATTATTTTAAAAGAACTTAAGAATATAATTTTAAACATAAATTAATTAGGCTAAGATAATCTGTTGTTAGGTTAAGCTTTATTGTATTTTCTCCTACTCTATAATAGGGTTTTCCAAGTCTGTAGAGTTTGTATTAAATTAAATGACTTTAAAATTTAAATATAAAACTTTCCCGCGGAAAGGGTATCTGCGTCACAAGTGGTTAACCAAACATATTCACAATACCAATCGACAGCGGCGACCAGAGCTAAGTTCAAATATTACATCTCGGATAAAAGCAGAATAAATAAAATACCCATCCGGAATCCGGAACCATTGAAACACTTTTGATTTTTAATCAGTGAATAAATGTCATGTTCATTTGTTTATTTAAGTAAAATTTATTTATTTATTTATTTACTATATTAATCACTAAAACTACCTGTAAGTATACCTAACCTAAAATAATGACAAATTTATTTTAATATTGCTCTTTTGGCCAAGGTTTTAAAGTTTTTAGTTATATCAATGAAATCTAATCTGTTACAGTATTTATTTACATTTGTAGATACTCTATTACCCAGACTATACAGTGAATACCACATTCTGCAGTATGGAACATGCAGAAGGACTTGGCTAAGAGTATGATAAGTAGAAATATGAATCAAATAGTAATGTAGGCATTCTAAACTTATAATATAATAATTTAATACATTGAAAGCAAACATACATTGTAGAAGTCTCTTCTGCAAGTAAGACTAGATAGTCCAAGGTATGTCATAATTTGGGCTTCACCAATGTTAATACCATTTTCATAAGTTTGTGTCTGGCATATTTAAGAAACTTGTGCTCAACATTTTTTAATCTATTTAGATAAAGCTGGTAATATGGAGACCAAACTATGTTGCCAAAGTCTAAAACTGACCCAACTATGTAGAAAATCCTAAGAGCCTGATAAAGCCAAGCATTCTTTGAGACCTTAATATTACTCCCTCAATATCGTCAGTAAGAGACTTTATATTCAAGTAAATGCAAAGATCTTTAACCAGATGTACTGCTTTTAGTGGGACACTATTAATGAAATATTCAAAAGGAACAGTTGTGCTCAGTCTATTGAATCACATAAAGCAGCATTTATCGATATTAGGGAACATATCATTTAATTGATACCACTCAAACAGTGTATCTATATCCTTTTGCAGTACAAGTGCATCTTATGAAGATGATACCCAATAAAACAGCTTCAATTTATCTGGCAACACTCCCACAACAAATAGTCTGTTGAGAGTTGTTCACCCAAATTATGAATAAGCTGAATAAAAGTGGATCCAAGTGGGTTCCTTGAGGTATCCCTGAGGTTCTGTTGAGTATTTTATAATTATGTATGTTACTATGTTCTTGTTTACCAGCCTGGCACCTTTACCTGTTGTCATTGTCATTGTCATTCTAATAATTTTAAAATATAAAGTTATTTTAAAAACTATTTTATTATTTAATAATTAAACATGGCGCAGTCGGTATAGAACTTAATTTAAAGTAAGTTATTCAAGAAGATGGAATTTAATAAGCCCTGCGGATTAAGCCTTAGCGGCAATATTTCTGGAAATTTTCAGAGTTTTAAAAAAGAGGTTGCAATTTATTTTTTGGCTACAGAAACCAGCAAGAAATCCAAGGAAGTTCAAGTGGCCCGACTTAAAAATCTTTTGGCCGCTGAAGCTCTAAAATTATACAACTCTATCTCAAATTTGCCAAACAAGATGAGTCAGTAGAAAGTATATTTGATGTTCTGGAAAAATATTGTACGCCAAAGAAAAACGAAACTATGTCATTATTTAAGTTTTTGAGCCGAAAACAATATGATACAGAACCTTTTGATAATTTTTTTGCTGAATTAAAGTATCTTGTTAAAGAATGTAATTTTGAAGATCAAGAAAAAAAGATGTTAAAGGCTCAAATAACTTTAGGAATTTCATCTAAATCTATACAAGAAAAAATATTGAGAAATGATCCGACTTTGGAAAATGTTATAAGTTGCTGTAGATCTGCAGAATTGGCCAATAAAAATATGAAATTAATCAGTGATGTTGGAAGTTCCAGTTGTGTTACAGTAGAAGACGTAAAATCAAAGAAGATAATAAGAAACAAGAATTTTGGCAACATAAAATCTTCCTGTTTCCGATGTGGTGGTATTCATAACTTTGGAAGTTGTCCAGCAAATGGCAAAACATGTACAAAATGTGGTCGCATAAACCATTTTGCAGTCGTGTGTAGAAGTTATCAGCGGAAAAAAGATATAAATGAAATTAATGAACCAATTTCAAGTGAAGAAGAGCTTTTTCAAATGGATTCAATTTTAACGGTGAATTCTCTAGAAAAATCAACCATTTGGTATAAAGACATTGAAATTGAGGATCAAAAAATAAAATTTAAATTGGACACTGGATCACAGGTTGACATTTTACCATATAATTATGTAAAACAGGTTGGTTTACAAAACAAAATTAAAAATACTAACATTAAATTAGAAGCCTACGGGGGTTTTCCTATACATATTCTTGGGAAAGTTACTGTAAAAATTGAAAATGAATCTAGGTTTTTTCTTGTAAATTTTGTAGTTGTTAAAAATAATTCAGGTCCAATATTAGGATTAAAAACATGTGTTAATTTAGGGCTGATCAAACGAAATGATTTTATTTGTCAAATTGATAAAAATAAGCTTGTTTCTGAATACAATGATGTTTTTGAGGGTCTGGGTTGTTTTCCAGATATCTGTAAAATAAAACTTAAATCTGATGCGATCCCAGTTGCAAGTTCTGCTCGAAGAATACCCATTAAAATAAGAGAAAAATTTAAACGAACTCTTACTTATCTTTCAGAAAAAAAATCATTACTGAGGTAAATGAACCAGTTGAGTGGGTATCTAACGTAGTAATAGTAGAAAAACCGAATGGTTCATTAAGAATCTGTATTGATCCACTTCACCTAAATAAAAATATTATTAGAGAGAGGCATATGATTCCGACAGTTGAGGAATTAAGTCCAAATTTAGCAAACAAAAAATTCTTTAGTATTCTTGACCTAAAAGATGGGTTTTTCCAAATGCAATTAGATGAAGAATCCAGTAAAATGTGCTCTTTTAGTACAATATTTGGTACATATAGGTTTTTGAGGGCTCCATTTGGTCTTTCAAATTTGCCTGAGGTATTTCACAAAAAGTATATAAATATTTTGGAGATATCAAAGGTGTTTGTATTTATTTTGATGACATATGTATAGCAACCAAAACAAAAGAAGAACATGATGAGGTCATTAAAAAAGTTGTAGATAGGGCTCGAAAATACAAAATAAAATTTAATTTATCAAAATTTCAGTATTGTTTAAAAGAGATAAAATATTTAGGCGTAATATTTAGTGAACAAGGAATGTCTCCTGATCCGGACAAAATTGAAAGCATTAAAATTTTATATATCCTGGTAAATTGCAAGAATTACAAAAATTTTTAGGCATGGTTAATTATCTGAGATGTTTTATTCCTAATCTAGCAGAACTTACTTCACCTTTGAGGGAACTACTAAAAAAAAATGTTGTTTGGAAATGGACTAGCATTCATACAGAAGCTGTTGATAAAATTAAAAATGCTCTTTGTAAGAGTACAATAATTAAAACCCTTCTAAGCCAATTACAATTCAGTGTGATGCTTCTAAAGATGCTCTAGGTTGTTGTTTACTCCAAGACAATAACCCTGTCTATTTTGCTTCCAGATCTCTCAATAATACTGAGGTTCAATACGCCCAAATCGAAAAAGAATTACTTGCTGTGTATTTTGCTTGTCAAAAATTTCACAATTATGTTTTTGGGCATCATGACGTTACAATTTTTAGTGATCATTTACCTTTAATTTCAATCATGTCAAAGCCTATTTATAAAATTCAAAATAATCGAATTCGTCGATTAAAATTAAAATTGTTAAAGTATCAGTTTATTCTTAAATATTTAGCTGGAAAACATATGTTTGTCGCAGATTTCTAAGGCAAAATCTCGCTATATTCCAGAACTAATCTTTTTTTTCAGTTGAGGCTGGTCGCCAGGTTGACGCTGTCTATACAGATTTGTCCAGGGCCTTTGACAGTGTGTGTCATGAATTGCTTCTGAGAAAGCTTTCTGATATCGGTATTTCGGGGAGTTACTTAAAGTGGCTCGGTTCCTACTTAGATCACCGTTATCAACGTGTTGTTGTGCTAAACTCGATATCTCGAGACATAGCAGTGACGTCGAGGGTGCCACAGGGCTCCCACATCGGTCCTGTACTGTTTTTGTTGTTCATTAACGATGTCACGTCTTGCTTTACAAATAGTAACTGCTTGTTATTTGCAGATGATTTGAAATTCTTCACCTCCGACACTGCCGTTAGTTATGCTTTACAATCCGATTTAAATCGATTTATAAAATGGTGTGAAGCGAATTCTCTTTCCCTTAATATTGCGAAATGTACTACTATCCATTTCACAAAATCTCTTGCACCCACCCATAATGTCTATAAAATTGGTGACTCAATCCTGAAAACTTCTTCCACAGTGAATGACTTGGGTGTAATTTTTGACGAAGGCTTATCGTTTAACCTTCATATTGACACAATCGTATGCAGAGCATTCAGAATGTTGGGCTTCATCAAAAGAAATTCCCGACACTTCACCTGCACGAAGGCCATTATGTCACTGTATAACTGCTTGGTAAGAAGTGTACTTGAATATTGCTCAGTTATCTGGCAGCCCCGTTATGTTTGCCATATCAATAGGATTGAAAGAGTACAACATAAATCCATTAAATATTTGTTATTTAAATATCGTTTTCCGTATCAAGACGTCTGCTATGAAACTAGATTGCTTCTGTGTGGTATGCAGACGCTGGAGAATAGACGTAGACAAGCTCTCCTCTTGTTTCCTTATTAACTGGTTAATGGGATGATTCACTGTAGTGATCTGCTGAGTATGGTGGATTTCTTGGTCCCCAGGCGTCGAACTCGTCACACCTCCCTCTTCTTCGTGAAAGGACATAGGACCAATTATGGTCAAAACACGTTTATTGACCGCATGTGTCAAAATTATAACTTATTTTATCGCAATTGTGACATCTTCATTATTGGTCTGTATTCTCTTAAGAGATGGCTAAGGTTTGGCGACGTCTGATTTAAGATTAAATTTTTAAACCCTTAATCGAGTATTTACTTAATGGAACTATTGTATGTAGTGTAGTTACAAGTATTGTAAGCTTTTTTATTTTGTATGTATTTTTAAGTTTTTTTATGTTTTGTGTGTTATTTCTTTTTTATATTAATTTTTGTACCATTTAGGGATTTATCCCTGTAGTGTACTTTACTGTGAATAAATAAATAAATAAATAAATAAATTTCTTGTCGCGTTTTACCAAACGGACTGAAAATACTTTTGACGAAAGTATGAAAGATGTAGTTCATTGCATTACAGATTGTGAATTACAACTTTCTGACAAAAGATTTCTAGAATTTCAAACAGAAACTTTAAAGGATCCAGTTCTTTTGCAAGTAATAAATTTTTATAAAAGTGGGTGGCCAAATAAGCTAAATAGTACAGGGGAGTTAAATCACTTTTATAAAAACAAAAACGAAATAGAATTGGAAAACGGGTTATTATATTTTCAAAATAGACTTATCATTCCTTGCAAAATGCGCAGATTTATGCTTAACCTTTTGCACAAATCGCATTCCAGTTTTATTTTGTATGTATTTTTAAGTTTTTTTATGTTTTGTATGTTATTTCTTTTTTATATTAATTTTTGTACCATTTAGGGATTTATCCCTGTAGTGTACTTTACTGTGAATAAATAAATAAATAAATTTCTTGTCGCGTTTTACCAAACGGACTGAAAATACTTTTGACGAAAGTATGAAAGATGTAGTTCATTGCATTATAGATTGTGAATTACAACTTTCTGACAAAAGATTTCTAGAATTTCAAACAGAAACTTTAAAGGATCCAGTTCTTTTGCAAGTAATAAATTTTTATAAAAGTGGGTGGCCAAATCAGCTAAATAGTACAGGGGAGTTAAATCACTTTTATAAAAACAAAAACGAAATAGAATTGGAAAACGGGTTATTATATTTTCAAAATAGACTTATCATTCCTTGCAAAATGCGCAGATTTATGCTTAACCTTTTGCACAAATCGCATTTCAGTTTTTCAAAAACAAAAGAAATAGTTAAAAAATATTTTTATTGGCCAGCTATCATGTCTGATGTACAAAATGTTATATCCGCATGTAAAATATGTGCCAAATTTCAAAATTCAAGATGTCGGGAAACATTATTAAGTCATGAAATTTTTAATATTCCATTTTATAAGGTGGCAACTGACAGCTCAGTGGGGCGGTAATAATTACTTAGTTATAATAGATTATTACTCAAGGTGGATAGAAGTTTCCAAAAATAAGAAATAAAACTAGCAAAGAAATTATTTAAAAAATGATTGAAATTTTTAGTAGACTAGGTATTCCGGCCATTTTAGTTGCTGATAATAATCCTTTCAATAGTTTTGAGTTTAAGAGTTTTTTAAAAGAATGGAATATTAATCTTCAAACTTCGAGTCCCTATCACCATCAGTCTAATTGACTTGCTGAAAAGGCTGTTGGAATAGTGAAGAATATGTTTAAAAAATGTCACGAATCAAATCAAGACTTTGAATTGTACCTACTGAACTATAGAAACACACCTGTGGCAGGTTTAAATTTTTCTCCATCTCAGCTTCTAATGAGCAGAACTCTTAGGTCTAAATTTCCAATTTCAACAGAAAAATTAAAATCTGAATTAGTTCCTACTTCGATTTTGCAAGATATAAAAAATTCTCAAATAAAACAAGCTGAGTACTATAACAAAAAATCTAGCAAAGAAATTATTTTTTCTGAGGGAGAAGAAGTGTGGGCACAAAATATTTTAAGTAAAATTTGGGAACCAGCAGTTATTTTTAAAAAATTAAGTGCTCCTAGATCATATTTAATTAAAAATGAGAATGGTAAGATTTTGTGTAGGAATTCAGTTTTTCTAAGAAAACGAGTTAGTTAAAAAGGGGGATGTTGAGTATTTTATAATTATGTATGTTACTATGTTCTTGTTTACCAGCCTGGCACCTTTACCTGTTGTCATTGACATTGTCATTCTAATAATTTTAAAATATAAAGTTATTTTAAAAACTATTTTATTATTTAATAATTAAACAGGTTCCATGGAATAATTTAGAGAAGTAACCATCTAGCTTAATTTGCTGCTGTCTGCCTTACAGATATGATTTTATCCAAGATAGTAATAACCTAGAAATACCATAGTTAGAAGTTTTGACTGCAAGGCAGAATGACTAACTTAGTCAAAGGCTTTACTGAAGTATATATTTCATGTGTTTCAATGCCCTTTTCAAAGGAATTGATAATAAAACTGGTAAATATAAACAAGTTTGTTTCAACTGCATGACCAGATGTAAAACAATGCTGCTGATTAATGATTATTTTATAAAAAACCTTTGACAGGCCCTTTAAATGCACCGAGAGCTTTGTAATAGACCTGTAATTTGCAACATCATTTTAATTACCAGCTTTCTGAATGGGGATAATTTTTTATCTTGGGACAGTCCACGAAGGCTAAAGGCCTAAGTACTAAGACACCGTAGGTGTTTTAGGTGTGGTAAGAGAAAGTTAAGTTAAATGAGACTTAAATATTTGGGAGAAGAAGGGAAAACTTCAGTGGGTAGTGGGTTCCATAGTCTGGACACTCTAGTGATGAAAAAAAAAAAAAAAATGGGGGGTTAGGGGGTTTTTTCCCGGTTGAACTGAAAAAAAAAACCCCGTTGCTCTGTTGGGAGCTGTTAGCGACAGACAAAAACCTACATGTATGCGGATAGGTAACTTTCCAACATATTTTTCCCCTCAAATTTCTTTGGTTTAGATGACACACTGAATATAAATTGTTTCAAAATGGATATTTTTTGCACTTTCTAGGTCTATTTGCTAGTTGTAAAGAGAACTAACCGCAGTCATTCTGTAACACCCAATAAGTGATCAGGGTATAGTCAATATTCACATTAAAAGGGTATACTGGGTACAATTTGTCGCTTATTTTTTCATAGGGCTGGCTGTCTACAATACTTAACATATCCTGAATAATATCATATAAGGACTGTTTGTTATTCAAAAATAATGTACACTACCTATTTTACTTTTTTTTATGTAAGCGCTCTTATGGAAGGTTTATTTTAAAACTACGTGGGTAGAAAGTGTAAAATAGTTCTGAATTACAGACAGACCTATAAACTAACTATTGTAGACCAAAAATTACAGGTAATGCTATGCAAATTAGAATATCCAATGTATTTATTTCATTGTACTTACTGAAATATCCCCACGCTTTCGAGACATTTTAAGCCTACACTTAAAGGAGCTGTTAATAACTTACATAAACAATATTGCAGCTAATTTATTTTAGACATTTATAATTTTATTTATTATTAAAAAACCAAACACAACGTAAATGGGTAAGCAGGTAAGCAGTCAATGAAATCATAAAGTTAGCCACTAATAAAA
>JAHBCN010022710.1:0-13103 GCA_019359885.1 Listronotus oregonensis
GATAAAACGGACTCTCGTAGATTCTTCGAGTATTCAATGGATGTACCCAATACCGACGTTTCTTTTTCTTCTTTATTGTTAACAGAAATGCAATTGCTAATAAATCGGCGTCCTCCATCGTCGTGCGTTCACCACGCTATCACTATCTGTACTGACGTGTATACATTCCGAATGAAGAAAAACGAACGTTTGCGCTAGTCTCACGGAATCCCAAATCAAAATTCCGCATTAGGAATGCGAATACGGAAAACGTGTTTATGCGGCCAGCCTAAAAGAGTTCAGTTTATTGATGATTAGTTAAAGTCCTGCTGACCATTTTCTGATTATTCATATAGTGAGTAAAATCGCCAGTGAGAGAAGCTTCTATCCTGTGAAAAAAAATTGGGGTAGAACAAAATGAGACTTATGTAACATTACTATGAAAGATATTGACCACTAGAAATCGATATTTACGACGGTTTTAGATCGGGCTAACACTAGCAAAAGATGTGTAAATGGGAAAAAAATAATTTTAAAATATATAACCCATGATATTAACAACACTAAGGTGAATGAAAATTGAATAATAGTAAAAAATAATAATTCAGTCCTTCCAATAGTTTACAAAATATCATGGGTTTTATATTTTAAAAGCGTGTTTTTCTCGTTTACACATTTTTTGGTTGTGTCACCCCGGTCTAAGAGCGTCGGAAATATCGACTTCTGGTGGCCAGTATCATTCCTAATAGGTAGTTAATGTTACATATGTCTCATTTTGTTCCATCTCAATTTTTTTCCTAGGTAGAACCTGCAAACTTATTGCAATTAATTATTACTCTTTTAAGTCATCATGGCACCTAAAAAAGACTACACTCCAGAACAAATGGCCCGAGCTCTAAAACCTGTTAGACGAGGAGAAAATATGGGAATTGCAGCAAAAAGATTTGGTGTTCCTCGTATTACATTACGAAATAAATATACAGGGAAAAGCCGTGATCTTTTTAACATGGGTCCACCTCTAACCACTGAAGAAGAAAACCTTATGGTGCAATGGTTGTTTGCCTTGGCGGAGAGACATTTCCTAATAACAAAGGACCAACTGCTGGATAGTGTCTAGCAAATTATTATTAATGCCAAAAGAAAAAATCCATTTACAGACAATCGACCGGGCAAAAAATGGTATCAATTATTTTTACGTCGTCCTCCAGAAGTCTCAGAAAGAGCTGCTCAAAACTTAACCACATCTCGAGACAACGTCAGTAAACAGCAAATAAAATCTTGCTTTTGGAGATAGAAACATACTTAGAAAGCAAAGGTCTCAAAGATGTATTGAATGATCCATACAGACTTTTTAATGCAAACGAAAGCGCCTTCTTCCTCAACCCTAAAGCAGGTCATGTGCTTGTTAAACGAGGTGATAAAAACGTGTATACAGCGTGAGGAAATGAAAAAGAAAATCTTACAGTTCTAATAACGGCGAATGCGGCAGGTCAACTTGCACCACCCATGATCGTATTCTCTTACGAGAGCATTCCAAAACTTATATCGCAAAGCATACCGAATGCCTGGGGAATCGGCAGGTCCGAAACTGGATGGATGTGTGGCAATACTTTTTATGAGTACGTCACAAATATTTTACATCCATGGCTAATTCAGAATCATATAACTTTACCAATCGTCTTTTTTTCTGGATGGTCATGGTTCTTACTTAACTGCTCATTTGTTAGATTTTTGTACAAGGAATAAGATCGAAATCATTGCTTTGTATTTCAACAGTACTCACATATTGCAGCCAATGGATGCAGCTGTGTTCCGTTCATTAAAAGTATCATGGAAAAAACAGGTCAGTATATGGAAAATTAAACATCTGGGTGAACAAGTTAAAAAAGATAATTTTGCCACAATTTTAAATAATACCTTACAAGACATTTCTCAGAATTGTATTTAAAATGGGTTTAGAGCAGGCGGGTTATTCCCGTTTGGACCAGAGCATATGGATTTTTCTAAAATAAACGGGAGAAATCGAAAAGAAGCTACAATTACGCAGACATATACGTCACTAAATCAGGTCTTTCTAAACACCCTGGAGGAAGAAATCGTAAAAACATTTACGGAAACAGAATAAGAAGCATTTAAAAAGCGTTTTTGAGATAACACAATTGATTCAGAAATCCGGTTACCCCCTGAAGATATTGCACGCTATACAATATGGGTTAAGTATACAAATTTGTGTTATTGTATTTCTTCAGGAATAAAAATTAATTTCCAGAATGAAAAGAAACTTTCAAATTTGGTTCAGGCAAAGTTTGCTGCTAATTCAGCTTCTGAAGTTGTACCTGATAATTTGATGCAACACAATATAGGTGGAAGTAGCTTTGCTTCCAGATAAAGACAAAATCAGCGTCAGTGCGAGAGATATAGGAACATCTACTGTGGTCAACCAGGATTCCGAAAATTTATCAGTGACAACGGAAAATTCTGGCTTGGTTTCGCACTCCCTAGATTTAAAAGAAGCTGTTTGCAATTTGATGAACAAAACTCCTGTTAAAAATCTTCCTTCTACATCTTTCGCTGCGCACATTTTTAAAAAATATGATTTGATAATACCGTCACCTTTTGTTGTTTCGGACCAAACCTAATAAAAACAAGAGAAGAATCACTACTGAAAAAGTGCCGTCAACAATCACAAGCAGAACTTTGAAAGAATTTCATTAAAAAAAAAGAACTGAAGAAAAAAGCTTTAGAGGAAGAGAAGAAGAAAAGAAAGGCGGAGATGCTAGAAAAGAAAAGGCTGAATGAAATTAAGAAAGACAAGCAACGAAAAAGTAAAAAGTATAAGATTTACTCATCTTCAGAAGAAACAGAATCAGAAGTACAATATGCTAAAGGTAGTGATAGCGATTTGAAAGAAAAGGGGATGAAATCAGATTCGTAAGATTCTGAAAATCTACACTTGAGCAATTTGGCTCAATACAGCAAGAAAATTGAGAAGAGGGTTTTAACAAAAGAAAATTTCGTTATTGTGAAATATGAGGTAGAATATTTTGCGGGTGTAATTGAGAATGTCCATAAAGATTCATATGAAATAAGTACCATGACTTTATCATCTGGGAACACATTTAGATGGCTTAAAAGACCGGATAAAATATGGTATAAAGCAGAAGTCATTATGGAAAAGATAGAAGTTTCCTCTTTGGGCAACACAAAAGGATTTTATAAAATTAGTGAAATGGAAAAATATTTACCAAAGAAAACTATTTCTGAAGCTAATAGTTTTTATTAACATTAGCTGTATTTATATACCAGCTTTGTTTTTTGTTACTTTTGGTACATTTAGTTACTGATATAAAGCCGTTTTTACATTTTGACAATGTTAACATTTGTTATTTTTTCATTACCTACTTAAATAGGTAAACAGTTATTGTAAGCTGTTGTTTATTAAAAGATTAATTAAAATATTACTGAGCGGATTAGTCTTTGTACGATAAAACCTTAAAATTATATTAGAAAATACTTAAATACTGGGTTTAAATCCACTTAAGATGGTTACCAAAAAATTGTTGATGATAGGATGACCATAACTGGAAAGGATTCATTATTGGATGTCCATAACTAGATTTTGGCTGTCCATTACTGGCTACAAAAAAGTTTTTTTCATTTTACGAGTATCCACCATAAGTAACTCCTTTATCATCACATACTTCCTTTAAAGTAATTTTTAGAAGGTTATGAAATTGTTTTATACAAATGTTTAGAAAATAGATTTTTTAAACAAGGAAGAAAAAATCCCATTTAATAGCGTCCATTACTAGTATATATATATATATATATATATATATATATATATATATATATATATATATATATATAAAATATATTAAATTAAATTTTTTTTTTTATTCTTATAAAAGCCGATTTAGCCAACTCCTAAATACTGACCTCGTAAATTAAAACAAAATGAGCACACTTCTGATATTCACATTATTTAACCTCAAATACTCGCATCTTCCTCTAATCCTTTGACCGTTTCATATATCGTTCCTTTACTGGGTGAATAGTTACGTCGATTAGTTAGCGTTGTGGCAAACAGGCCCGTATTTTTATAATACATTATTTTTAATGTTCGGGTCGTTCGCAGTGTCGACATTAATTCTAAAATATATTATTTTTAATGCTTTTACGGATAGTTTTTTGAGGTATTGTAAAAGAAGTGTTTGTATTGGACTTTGTTTTATATTATTTTTGGACTTTCTAGTTTTGTAAAGTGTTTATTTATTAAAAAGTAAGTAATAGTGTAGGTATAAATAACTATAATTTTATTTGCTTTTATTTTCAAATTTTTTAGATTAATTAATGATTATGGATCACGATTACTGTATTCCCAGTACATCCAAAAGAAGCAGGGAAAGAGATTTGGTAACATAAATAAATTATATATGTATTTTAAATATTTAACTAAACTACTTTAGCAGGGTTAAAAACCAAGGTCGACGAAGGTTTCTGGTTGATTGGTTGATATTAAAACAAAATTAACCACTTTGGCCAATATAGGTATTTTAAAAACTCCTTATTTTTGACCGTAACAACTTTTTTTTAAGACACGTACAATGTAGCTATAATTTTTTGCAGAACTGTCTCTCTTCTCAAATACATGGGAATAAAGTAGCTCAAGAGATGGTGAGAAATGTTTACAAATACTTTGTAGAAGAACATCGCGTATTGAGCCCTCTTCAGGTATGTTTATAATAATTTATTAGTTGATCCTTTATATACATAGTGGTCAACAGAGTTTACAACAAAACTTTTTTATTTCTCATTTCTCAGAAAATTTTATACTTGATAAAAGTTTCCGCATAAAGCAAAACCGGGTATATTGTTAATTACGTTTTAGTCTCGCCTACAGGGTGCTCAAAAAATACAAAAAAATTACTTTGGAAAAACTAAAATATTAGGATGTTTAGGCCGGGTTTATCCAATTTATTGTTTATTCTTAATTTTTTATTCCTTATTCATAATTTTAAGGCCGTGATTGGTTACTTCAAAATTTAGAGCAATTTAATTGGATTTAAGCTTTGAATTAGAAATAAAGAAATATTGATTAAAAAAAACTCTGATCTTTATCAACATTGTTTTTAGGAAACAGCTAAAGCTTTGGGAGTTTCAGTTCGTTCAGAAAGGAAATATAGGAATGGCCCACCGAAAATTCTTTATCAGTGTCTCGAAAACGCAAAAAACCTGTGACAGATGTCAGAGAAGGTGTGCGTGCTGAAATAAGAAATCAAATATATGACATGTATTCTGCAAGTAAGTATTATAATAAATGTAAAATATGTGCTCAAATAATGACAAAAGTTTTCAAATAAACAATAGTAGTTTTAGCATCCAAACATTAAAACGATATATTTTTATGAAAACAGATTTAATGCCTATGTTATTCGAAAACATTTTTCTGCTGAGCACGACTTTTAAAAATAAAATTTTTGTTATAATATTTACTTCTTTTTCAGAATAGGGAATTCTACCTAGGCCTCGAGTACCAGTTTTCCTCATATTTAACTTTTTTCTAGTAGGTATTTTTTTTTAATGGTGAGTGATATCATAAATTAATTTAGTGTTGGGGAGGCTTGTGGAGTTTGGAATCTCTGAGGATGCATATCATTTTATAAAATCATATCTTACAGGTAGAAGGCAGTGGGTGAGGATTGGTGGAAGCTTGTCGAGGAGCTTTGTTGCCACCTCAGGCATTCAGCAGGGAAGTAATTTGGGACCTTTGCTCTTCTTGTGCTTTATCAACTCTTTACCAGATTGCCTAATTCATTCCATAGGACTTCTTTTCGCGGATGATTTTAAGCTCTGCAGGATCGTAAAAACTCAGAAGGATTGTGAAAAGTTACAAAAAGATATAGATAATGTGAGTAAATGGTGTAAAGAAAACAAAATGTTCTTAAATATACAAAAATGTTCAGTTGTAAAATTCACAAGAAGACAAACCCTATTTTGAGTACGTATAGAATTGGGGAATTTGATTTAAAATGTGAAAAGGAGGTTAAAGATTTGGGAGTACTATTTCAGTCTAATCTGAAGTTCAGTAACCACTATGCCTTTATAAAAAATAAAGCTGTAAAGGCACTGGGATTTATAATTAGGAATAGTGAAAATTTTAAGATCTCCACAATAATTAAATTATTTAATAGCTTAGTAAGGCCACATCTTGAATACGCATCACAAATATGGATGCCTATGGAGACCACACATGATGATCTTATAGAAAAGGTACAAAAAAGGTTTTTGAGGTATCTCTATGTTGTTAAATATAATAATTATCCATTTAGAATTTCGTATAAAAGTATGCTAAGTGGTTTTAAGGTTACATCGTTGTCCCAAAGAAGAAAAAACAAGCTGTGATATTTTTATATTATGTAATACATAACTTAAAATACAAAGATTGTAATTTTATCAATTATGTTAACTTAAATGTACCAAAGATAAACTTAAGAATGTCATTAAACCGTAAAATATTTAGCGTAGACCCATTTAGCTTATCTCCTTTTAACCGTATGATGGCTGTGACAAATGAGCTGCTCAGGGAGGTCCAGACA
This sequence comes from Listronotus oregonensis, assembly GCA_019359885.1. Lineage (NCBI taxonomy): Eukaryota > Metazoa > Arthropoda > Insecta > Coleoptera > Curculionidae > Listronotus > Listronotus oregonensis. The sequence continues at coordinate 6,579 of JAHBCN010022710.1, forward strand.
GATTTCTTTAACGATAGTCTAAAAAAATTGAAATCTGTACTTTAGTAAAATTATATTTTATTATATGTTATGGTTGTTCCGTCTTTGTTTTTTAGTATGTTTTTTTTTTTTTTTAGATGTAAGATTACTTTTTCTTGTTTTTTAATTTTAGGGTCTTTACATGTAATTACCTTACCTTTCTTGGTGTTTGTAAAGAATACAATAAATAAAATAAAATTAAAACTTATTTGTTTGATGCAGGCAAAGCTAGATAAGCAGACCGGCGGTGAAGGAGGTTCAGACAAGAAGCTTGATGAAACTGATCTTTTAATCATTGAAATTTTGGGTAAAGACTCTCCTGTCATTAAAGGTTTCGGTGTACCAGACTCAATGGGTATTGAAAGAACAGTGGAACATGATTTACTGCCCAGTATTGCAGATCCTTACAGTTCTGATGTTAACGCAGACGAGTGCGTAAATAATACACCGACCAACACACCATTACTCAAACCGAAACTACCTCCTGGGGATTTACACGGAAGCATGAAAGGTATACAATTTACGTTAATAGTATTTAATAAAATTGACCCTATAATGATAGCTATTTTTTATATAAATATAGTGTGTCACTATACAAAATTAGGTTTAATATCATTATCTCTTCTTTCTAGATCCAAAAAAACGTGTGATTGTTCAGATGTCAGACATTACCAAGGAACAAGATGTTTTAAAAAAGAGAAAACTGCAACTGGAAGTTAGAAAATTGGAAATTGAAATTTGGGAAAAAGAAAATGCAGCCGAAATCAAACATTGTGACCTAACTAATCACATTGAACGTATTAGCCAGCCTAACGGTAAATCTGAAAAATGTGCTTCCCAGGTTGTTTTGGTGGAAAACTCAAATTACCAAATTACTGACGAAGGACAGCTTGTTTTTATGCAAGATAATAACTTTTGTTAATAATAACACTGACCAACATTCTAAAACTTTTTTGCCTCCCTGGAATGATTGTGGCTGGATTTTATATATTTTGGCCTGCTGAATCCAGATCTGGCTTCAGATTTTCGATATCAGCCTTCAATAATGAGGGGGAGACACATGTTTTGATATTAAGCAAAATTCAATAAAAACTCATTTTAATACTGATTTATTAATTTAAAAAATAAAAAGGTATGATACATTTTAGTAACAGTTAATTTATGTTCAGTATAAACATTTTCAAGTGTTATTTTATTTTAATATTGATTTCCTTGAACTCTTCCTTTTATAAGAAAGACTGGATGTGTCTCGTATTAGGGTCCAGCAATAGTCGGCTAACATATTCGGGCTCCACTTTCCAGTATATCTTTTCTCTATCGATGCGATGTCTTGCTTAAATCGTTCCCCATGCTTGTCCGATATAGCTCCTAGATTTTCAGGAAAAAAGTCCAAATGGGAATGGAGAAAGTGAAGTTTTAGGGACATGTTGCATTTTAAAATATGATAGGCCGTGAGCAGTTCTTCCACGAGTTCACGATAATTTTCTGACTTGGTGTTTCCAAGAAAATTTTTGCAAACACTTTCAAATGCATTCCATGCCCGTCTTTCATGGTCACCTAAAATGTCCGTGAAGTTGGCATCTTTAAAGAGTTGCCTAATTTGGGGACCAACAAAAATTCCTTCTTTAATTTTGGCTTCACTTATACGAGGAAATTTCTCTTTTAAATAGTTGAAAGCATTTCCGTTTTTATCCAGTGCTTTTACAAAATTTTTGATCAATCCTAACTTTATGTGAAGTGGAGGTAAATATATTTTTTCTTTCTGAACTAACGGTTCTCGGGTCAAATTTTTAACTCCAACTTTTATTTTTTCACGTGGAGGCCAAACCTTTATTTTATAATGTTTGTCTCTTGCACGGCTGTCCCACTCACACAAAAAGCAGCAGTATTTTGTGTATCCTGACTGCAGTCCTGTCAATAACGCTCCCACTTTCAAATCTGCACATATATTCCATTTGTGATCTTCGTACTTTATACATCTGAGTATCATCTTCAGATTGTCATATATTTCTTTCATATTTACCGAATGAGCTATAGGAACGGATGGATGTTCATTTCCATTATAAAGTAAAACAGCTTTTAGACTTGTTTTAGACGAATCTATGAATAGTCTCCATTTATCGGGCGTATATGGTAAGTTCAGTTCGACCATTAGGCCAGGAATATCATGGCAAAATACTAAATCACCGTCCGCTGCAAAAAAATTTGTGAGAGTAGATTCCCTTTTTCTGTAGATGGACACCTTAACTCCTTTTTCCAAGAGGTTCCACTGCTGCAGGCGGGATCCGAGAAGTTCCGCTTTTGTTTTCGGGAGGTCCAAGTCACGAACAAGGTCATTCAATTCACCTTGAGTGATTAAATGAGGTGTATCGGGCAAATCAATGGAACTAGGGATGTAGCTTGGTCCGGCTTCTGGCGAAGTACTTCGAGAGTCTGATTCCGAATCAAGCGTGTAACTCTCAGGTGGTTGGGGAATGGGTAATGAATTGTCATGGGGTACTGGTCGCATTGCAGACGGAACATTGGGATACTGAATGCTACGCTTAGTTTTGCTAGTAATTCCTTTGATATTCGTCATGCAAAAATAACAATCATCTACGTGATTACGAGGTTCCCTCCAAACCATTGGAACTGCAAATGGCATAGATTTATGCGTACCTTTTAGCCATCCCGTCAATGTTCTCGGACACGAACTGCAACACACTTTTGGGGCCCATGACTTATCTTGATCGCCAACTTTACATCCAAAGTACAGTTCATAAGCCTTTCTTACTAGTGAAGATATCGGTTTTTGGTACGCCTTCGCGGTAACTTCGCCACAAATATAACAGAATTTATCAGCTTTATTAACACAAATTCGCGTCGACATTTTTCTTACACGTAGATCTATCTAATCGAAAAATCAACAGATGTTTACTAAATGATTATAAAATAACGACTAAAGGGATATTTCAAGCATAGATCCACCTACCTGTCCATAATAATGGGTCGCCCATTTATTACCCCTCTACTAGACCCTTCCGAGAAATCTGAGGCTAATAAAAACATTTGAGGGTTAGTTGTATATTAGTATAAGTCCAAATATTACAAATCACACGATTTTTTTATAGGGAGGATTTTTCTGTTAGACAGTGTAATTAGTTAAGAAATAATAATAAATACATTTATGTAAACAGTAATGTTTCCAATAAAAGTTATTATTTCATATATTATAGTTTTTCATGACCCCATATTGATAATAATAAAAATGTTTATTTTTTTTAATAATATTTATACTTAAGGAAAAAATGAAACAAATTAATAAAATATATATTATAATGTTTTAATAACCAACCTAAGAAATGTACATTGCCTCAACATACCCAGTAACATTACGAAAGGCTGATCAGTTTTCAAAGTGCCTATATAAGAAATGTAGCTTTTCTTGTCCTATTTGGTCCGGACCATCATAGTCGACGTCATTTACGTTACCACGTGGTACATCATCCTCTCCATCACTATCGATTTCGATTAGTTCGTTCTGTAATCGTGACAGATTACAAAGTGCTACACAACACTTTATAACTTTACATACAAACACAGGCTGGAGTCTAAGATAATTCAAGCATGGAAATTTCTCCTTCATTATACCAATGGCACATTCTATAGTACGTCGTGTTTTCTTGTGAGCCCTTGCGAACCGCCGCTGTTCAGGTCTGTTCACATCTTGAACAACTGGTGGTATTAACCAGGACTTAAGTGGATATATTGAATCCCCAATCAAAAATCCACCAGGATATGGCCTCCAGCCTTCTGCCATTCTGCGAAACAAGCCACTATTACGTAAGACACGTGAATCACTTGCGCTCCCTGGCCAATCTGCATATACGTAAAAGAATTGCAAATTAGGCCCACACACAAGCATTACATTAATTAAGTGGTTACCGTGTCTGTCGACAAAGGCAGGCTCGAACTCATGTGGGGCATCCATTTTAATAAGAGTACCATCTAGTGCTCCGCAAACCAAAGGCATTCCTGCAAGATGACTAAATCCATTTACTATGGTTCCAACATCATTAGGCCAACATACAAGTTCGTTCACTAGTAACGCCTCAATTGCATCAATGACCCTGTGAACAACTCTACAAACTGTGGCTTTACTAATGCCATGCATATCACTAATACTATGATACTGAGCCCCGGTCCCCAACCAAAGTAGTGCAATTTCTAACTGTTGGTGAGATGTTAGAGCTTTATTTCTTTTTGTTGGGTGTTCCAATCGAGCATCAATGTGCTCTAGCAAGTAAGCACACTGAAGAAAAGTTAATCTAAACCGTTCATTATATTCGTAAGTTTCCTGCATCATATTGTATGAAATTCTTTCCTTGAAATTTCTTGGCCTCCGAATAATGACATTATCATCTTCACTAGAACTACTACCCTCATCCATTTTAACAAGTTACCTTTCAACAAAATTTCGCTTTTTTAAGATTAAATCTATACTTGTAAAAGTTTTAAGATGATATAAACAATCATAAAATATTTAAAAATTTACAGGTTTACTAATACAGGAAGTTGCTCTTTATGAAACACAACACTGATAAAGTCCTGTATTATATACTTGTAACACAGGTAAATCACCTTTAAATTGTTTTACAGAGAAAATTCATTATGAAACACCAACTTGTGGTTTTGACCTGTAATACTGGCATCTTTCCTGTAATACAGGACCTGTAACTTTTATGAAACAGGCCCCAGGTCATATTATAAATAAACCCAATAAAATTATGAAATACTAACGCCATATCGTTATTAGACAATAATATAATTTGATACTCTTTTTAATTAGAATTTATAAGTGTTTTGTCATACCTATTTAAAATGAAATATGAACTAATGTGCTAAGCTGAGTTGTAAGTTCTAAAAAGAAACTACTAAAAAAGAAGCTTTTTTTCACTTTAATATAAATTTTAAAATTTCTCATGGCTTCAAATACCTTTAGGCCCATTTCCAAAGTAAATGGGTAAAAATAGAGATAAATTTCTTTAAAAATGAAATGGCGAAGAATTATGCTTGCTAATATTCACATTGCATAATTTTCTAAAATGTCTAACCGCCTTGCTGTTATAAATTTTTTGATGTTTATTTTATGATTGTAGAATTACAGGTGACGTTAACGACATTACACAGTCGTGTTCTTGAGAGAGAAATGTTTTATGGTAGTCGAACGAGCCTTTATAAGGTGTTAAAAAGCATTGGATTTTCCTATAAAGCCGATGATAACCGAAGGGCATTATTGGAGCTACCCCATGTAACCATGCTAAGGCGACAGTTTCTTAAGCTTTACATGGAAAATGAAGAGCTTGGGCCAGCCAAAAAGCCTTATGTCTTTTTGGATGAGACTTGGATATTTTCCAACGGATCTTTCCGAAAATCATGGCAGGATAATGATATTCGATCTGTTAGGAAGACATCGGGGGAAGGAAATAGGTATTGCTTATAAAATGACGTATTTTTCTTGACGATTTATTATATTATGTTATATATTTTATAAAAAGAAATTATTTTTTGTGAAAAAATCACATACTAAAAACTAATTGAAAACATATTATTCATATTTGAAGTGCTACCGTCATTTATACTTTACAAGAAATTTTAAATATTGAAAAATATAATTCATCTTTCTCTTTCGCAATTATAAAAAGGAAAATATTACCTAAGCCAGCAAATTCAGCAATATTTTGTAGTCTTGTACTGGGTTTTGAATTTATCTAGACATCTTGTGACTTTTAGAAAGAATCCTTGTGAGACCTACCTTAAATATACCTAAACATTATTTTTTTTACAGGTTAATTGTTTTACATGCTGGCACTGCAAATGGTTTTGTAGAAAATGCATCCGTCGTATTCAAATCGAAGCAAAACACGGGAGATTACCATGGAGATATGAATGCGGAAAACTTTGAAAAATGGTTAAAAAACGCTCTTCTTCCCAGCTTGGATGAACCGTCAATTATTCTCCTTGATAACGCTAGTTACCATAGTCGTCAAAGTGAGAAATGGCCCACCAAAAGTTGGAGAAAAGGAGAAATTCAGAATTGGCTGGAAGCAAAGAACATTCATTTTTCTCCCTTGGATACTTTAGATAGTCTGTGGAAGATAATAAGCCAGAAACCAAAACCTAGTAAATCGTATCTGGTTGATAATTTAATAAGAGAAGCTGGACATGAAGTTATTCGTCTACCTCAATACCATTGTCAGTTCAAAGCTATTGAAATGGTATGGAGCGAGGCTAAACGCGTTTATGATTCTCGTATTAATGAAATCAAAGATGTTTTGGAATGTTGGAAAATATCTTTGGAGCATGTTTCCTCATAGCACTGGTCCAACTATGTTCGACATACAAATAAAATTATAAAAGAGGCGTGGAAAAAAGAAAAATATATAATGTCAGTTCAAGAACCCATCATCATTCATGTTTCTGACAGCGATCACAGCATGTCATCTGACGAAGATAATTTATAAAATT
>JAHBCN010022711.1:0-13135 GCA_019359885.1 Listronotus oregonensis
AACCTACCCTTGGTTTTCAAATCGGGCATTGACTGGCTTAAGAAAATGGTGCAGTTGGAGTTTGGTGCAGAATTTATAATTCTTAATTTATTTGTCCAAAACCATATCAAATTGAGCGACATGTTAAAGGTTTACAATTTTTTAAAACATATTCAAATTTTCCCCGGGGTCCCCAAACCCCACGAACGAGAACATTATGTTATCAAACGCAGACTTGGCATGGATTTGTGTAAAGATTTTATTGCAGCTGATATTCTTCTTAAAAAAATAAATTTTGGGGACCACGAGGACTTTTTAAAAAAAAAATACCACAGAAAAGTACCAGAATAATGAACTCTGAAAAAAACTATGTTAAAAAGGTCCTTTTTAAAAAAACTATGGACAAAATACGACACAATGGGGAGGGAAAGTGTTTAGTGTCGAAAAAACCACTGATTTAAGGAAAAAGTTATTTAAAATAATATTATAGTTGCACCCTTAAGTTAAAAAGAACCAAAAAAACTCATATTTAATTAACAGTAAATTTCTTTCAAAACCAATTTTGGAGACAATAACAAAATCTGTAGAAAAAGTATTTTTTTACTGGCCAGTCACTATTATTTAAAAAGGGGGCGTTTTTTTTTTTGGATAGTGCTGCATATATGCTGAATGCAGGACGACAATTAAAAGAATTTTTTTCCCAAATTGCTTATTATGACATGTTTAGCTCATGTCCTACATAGAAAAACGAAATGGTACGTAACTTTTATCCATTATTGTTACTTTAGTTATTAAGTAAAAAATTTTTTCCTAAGCCACCTGCGCGTATTACGATATTTAAAGATATGTGTCTTAATGTCGCATTACCGCCACAACCTGCTATTACAAGGGGAAATATGGAAAATTTGGTTAATATATTACCATATAAAAAGTGGAAAACCAAAACAGGTGGGGGCAAAAAAAAAAAAAAGACCAAAATTTAAACCAAAAATTTTTTTAAAAAATTTTGGGGATACCCGAATGTGATTGAACATTTAAAAAAAACAAAATTTCCCCCCAGTCCTTTTTTCATGTATTTCAAATCACTATAAACGACCTTAAATCTGTTCCTAATGAAATTGGTAAAAAAATTAAAAAATGGTATGAAAAAAATTTTTGGAAAGAAATCCAGGATTTTTATAAATAAAACTTTTTTTTGAGGAACTAAAAAAAAAAAAGAAATGACTTTAAAATCTTTTAAAAATTTACCCGGTTACAAGCTGTGATGAAAAAAGGGTTTTTTTGGGGGAATAAAATTATAAAAAACCAATTTTAATGAAACCAACTTTGAAGAGACGTTTTTTTATATAATGTAACCCCAAAAAATTGTAACACACTCCTGTTATGTTTTTATTTCACTTTTTTTTAAATTTTTTATATTTAATATCTGTTTTAATTCGCACGCCAATAAATTTTTCCAGACAAAAAAATTTTGGGAACAAGCTCTTTCCCGGGGAAACGGGGCCCTAGTAATCCCAAAAAAACACCAAACCCAAAACAAGGTCTTCACAATAAATTTTTCTGAATCCAGCTAATATTTTTGGCCTTTATTTTTTGGGGGAAAACCCATTGGATGGAATTTTTGTAACAACTGTTATATTTACGTAATTTACTATCTAAAACCACCAAAATGTTATTTAAAAAAAATGGAAATACGAAATTTTCATACTAACCACCGATAAGTATTTTTGGAGAGATATATTTTTTAAAGCAATAACATACTGATAGAATGTTAGTTAAGTTGTTAACAACCAATAGTATGCCTTTTTATGGTTTTATTGGTTCTAAAATTATTTTTTTAATTAGGTTTATAGCTTTTAAAATAGTATAAAATATTTTTTAACTCTTCTTAAGTTTCGTTATCTTAAGTTAATTCCTCATTTGGTTAAATGTAATAAATTTTCATTAGTATGGTAATATATGGTCTCCAGTGTGTTACTCATTACTAAATTTTATGGCCTTCTTCCTGTTTTGTTTAGTTTAAATATTCATAAAAGGTATGTGAGCACAGTCGAACTCTTATAATATTTATTTGTGGATTATAGTGGTAAGCGGGAAACAATTCAAGATAGAGAAAAATAAAATTCAAAGATATACAAGTTGTGCCATAATGGTACCATTGGGTAATAATAGATTCGTTCCAACCCGCAGTTTTTGTACCACCGTGAAACGGTATCGAAACTGTTAGAATCGATCAAACTCGCAAGTGTCGACCTTGCACGGTTTTATGTTAATACAAAAACGATGAAGTTGGAACGCTTTTGTATTATAGAGTTTTTTCTTTGCATAAGGATCTTAATAACCATTCTGAAATGGTTGATAAACGATTACAAGTTTGGTTGGAACAGTAAAGGGATCGTTGTAACACGCCATTACTCATCGATTGAAAGGGGTTTATTTTTGCGGGATTGGAACAAACCTTAAATAACGCCGTTTTTAATTTTCATTTTTTTGTTGCTGTATAATTTTTTTTAGGCTTTTTTTTACTGTAATATGTTTTTTTAAAAGCTCAGTTAATACCCTCTAACGGTTAGTTTTCAGGAAAGAAAAGAATAATATAAAATATAAAAAACCCAAATTATAAGAAATCTAGAAATTTTTTAAAGATTTAGAAAACCAAAATAACTTTTTTTTACAAAATAGTATATCAAAAAAGGTATGGAACCATCAAAGAAATTAGTTGTGGAGTTGTGGTTAGTTGTTGTCTTTTTTCTCTTGTATCAAAGATAATACTACTACGGATAAGATAAACAATTCAATGCTATATTTTGATACCCCTAATGGACTTTGGCTAACGCGAGCCGATGTCCATCAAATTTTCGCGCTGCAAACAATCCTTGAACAAAAAGTTAAACAGGGGTTGCCGGCGGGGCCACTATTGGCGGATGAAACGCGACTAAAAAATATACAACCCACCCGTTTAACGCCCGTTTTCGCTACTTGATTCCGAATAAGTTCGGGGACAGAATTGGCAACGTCGCGCATGGTTTCGTACCGGGGTTTTGCTGGGGCAGGGGTTACCGGCAATTAGGGTTTCATCGAGACGAGAAATCTGTCTCGAAGGCACTTTCTCGTCTCGTCTGGATCACGAGACGAGAAATAAACAAACTCGTCTCGAAGTTTTTCTCGAAAAAAAAATTCTCGATCTCGATTCAAGATTCTCGAAATTTCAAAAGTCCCGAAAAAAAAACAAATGTTATTAAGAAATTCTATGTATGAGTTATAACGTACAACACAAGGCCCCAAAGGGTGCAATAAATGGTATTAATTTTTACTTATTAAAAAAAAATTTCGTTAAAAATAAGGGTTAGGAAGAGGGCAAAAATAAAGACACAAATTATTTTTTAATTCCCGAATTGAAAACAAGGAATACTTTTTGCATATTTTCCTTTGTTTCCAAAATATTTTACTATAAGGTTTTGGAAAAAAATTCATCATCATCACATTGTGGGTATCGCTAATCTTAATTGGCGCTTTCAAACTATTACGTCATATGAAATCAAGTTTGATTGCTGTCAAAAGTTAGACACTTTGGGCACATGCTTAATAATTATTATGTTATACCCTTACACATAAACAATATTACCTTTATTCTTCGTTAGTGAACTCCGTTTTCTTGTGATTTTTCAATAACAGATTGGCAAATGTCTAACTTTTGCCCAAAAAGTCAAACTTGATTTCATATGACGTAATAGTTTGAAAGCGCCAACTAAGATTAGCGACCCCCACAATTGATTAAAAATTTTTTTAAAACTTTATGGGAAATATCTTAGAAACAAAAGGAAAATTTAAAAAAAAGTATTCTTTCTTTTAATTTAAAATTAAAAATTAATTCGGGTTTTTATTTTTGCCTCCCCACCAATCCCTTTACAGAGGCTATCATATATTAGAACAAAAAACTACTAAAAGCCACGTATAACAAAAAAACCGAAATATAAAGCAAAAAAAATAAAGAACTTTTTTCCCAAAAAAATAAAAATTAAACAAACCTTTGACGTTTAAATTTAAATTTTTATCCATACATTTAAAATTTACCTGGTACAAAAGGTGAAAGTTTAAAATTGTTTCTTCTTTGTGAAGAAAGTGAATGCCAATACCAGCAACAAATATTTTTATAACAAAAATCTTTTTAAAAAAATATTATCGATATTCCCAAAAATTATTTAATATTTTTGGAACTTTTTAAGACCAAGTTCTTTTAGAATATGAAAAACCCTTACTTTATCTTTGTCTTTTTATTTCTTCTTCTTTCTATTTTTTTTTTTTTTTTGGTTTGTTATTTCTTTTTTAAAATAAATTAAAACTTTTCTTAGCATAGTTTTTAATTTTCTTTTTTTCGTATTTAGAGCTGTGCCCATTGCAGCAATATCGAGATCGAAAATATCGAAATAATTTCTGCTTTTTTGTCATTTTTTTTTTTTTTTGGTTTGTTATGTTCTCAATGTTTAAAATAAATTAGAATTATTTCTTAGCATGGTTTTTTATTTTCTATTTTCTGTGTTTTGGGGCGTGAGTTATTGTAGACATACTTTTTTTCGAGATCGAAAATCCCCGAAATAATTGCTCGATCTCGAAAAATTCGAAGTTTTTTTCCGATCTCGTCTCGAAAAAAAAAAAGTCTCGTTTTCGATCTTGTCTCGAAATCGAGACGAGACAGGGAGACGAAAATCTCAAATTTCGAGAGTCCCGTGAAATCCTAGACTTAAATTTATTAAATTTACGGAAGCATTGATATCCTCCGAACGGGATTCAGAGCGCCCCATTTAAATGAACCATCTATCCGTAGTAGTATTATCTTTGCTTGTATTCAAAGGGATCGGTTTAACGTTTGAGAATCCGCTGACATGTTTGAGGTCCATTTTTCAGTGTACCTCTTCTCCATGTGGGCAATTTGCTAATAAAATCCTAACCGTGCTCATCTAATGCTTGCCACATACATTCCGAAAACCCTCAGGGAAAAAACGGCGCAAAAAATAAGTTTGGGTCTGATAACTTTTTACCCAGTGGCGGCCTTACAGGGACGGCAGGGTCGGCAGTGCCGACCCGTTGCTCTTCAGTGCTTAATGAATAAATAATTATTTAAAATCAAAACATTTAAAACAAAATCTCAATCTTCTTACCGAACAACACCCATTTAATAGTATTGTGAATTTGTTGTCCGCCTAGACTGATTTACTTTTTAAATGACTCGCGTAGTCGTAGTTTAAAACTCCTGCGATTAACCTTCCAAAGTTTTACCCCTTTTCCCTTTTTTGAATCCCTTTGGTATTTTTCCGGGTTTCCGTACGGTTTCTTGATAAACCCAGAAAAGGTGCAAATAAAAGGCAACCAAACATACGGTTGTTTGTTTTGTTCATGTATTAATGGCATTCGGCAAATATAGTTTTGCCGATGAAAAAAAAATAAGGTTAGGTTTAGGTTCTTATTAAACTTGAAGAAACGAAAACCCGCATCGATTTTTATTGATATTTTTTGTATTATGGGGAGTGCCTGTTGATCAATATTTTAGTGTTTTTCGGGACTGTTTTTAAAAATTTTTTTTCATAAAAAAAAAGTTGTGGAAAAATTTTGTAATAAAGTAATTTTTTTTATAATATTATTTTTATCTTAGAGGTGTCAGGTAAGTTTTTTTAAATTTTTTTATTCCGACAAAAATGAAGGGAAGCTGTTTAACGGAAAACGAACATGGAGATGTAAACTACCATAACCAGTGATTTGTTCATTGCATTTTAAGTTTAAAAGTGGCTTTAACTCTTTCATTCGACGATCAAGTTAAAATAATAAATAATGGGCGTCCGACACCCAACATGTCAAACTTAATTAATACGGAAGGCAAAGGAGAACAGGGCTTTTTTGAAAATTGGTATCAAAAGTATGCCTGGCTTACGGGAAGTGAAACAAAAAATAAATTGTTTTTGAACCGAAACGAAAAAAATCAAAATCCAGGTATCAGGTATGCTACGACAACTTGAAAGAACTTTCTGGTCTACAAAGCACGATATATCAAAGGTCATATTTACAGTCAACTTAAAATGAATCTCTTTTTTAACAAAACATTTACTTGTTGAAAACAATGGAGCTTAGTGCGAGTAGCGAGTTAAACATAACGAACTTGTTAAAAAAATCACTCATGTTGCATCGATTAATAAATGGTATTGAAATTTTTTTTTTGGCTTGTCCAAACTACCATTTAGGGGCCCGATAAATTTAAGCAGTCATTAAATGTTTTCTGATGAAAAAAACATTTTTCTACCGCCCCCCGGCTGCCAACCCACGCCACTTTTTTACCTAACCTTGATACTTATTTAGCCCAGTAACTGAAGACCTGAAGTACCTTAAAGCTTAAATAAATCGTACAGTTTTTCATTTGTGAGCAATTTTGGGGTCTTGGGGCTGCTTTCGACGAGATAAATTTATCACGCTTTCGGCGTGGGAACCCACTAAAAATGGCCTCCCAAAAAATTTTCCCAATATCGCCAAAATTGAAAAAAGAGAATTTTTGTTCAAACAAAAAATAAAGATCACCCCGAAATCTAAAAAAATGGTCTTTACCATTTTTTCCGCAACACTAAAATTTTTAGCAAAAACGGCCGTCAAAATATCCATAAGATTCCACACTGGATAGATGTGCTAGTAGTAGTTTTTTAGTAAAAAATGCAGATGGGCAAAACAATTTTTTATCAAAACGTAAAAAAGATGGTGAAGGAAACTTTCTGGGATCATTGAACACTTGCTAAGGTCTCATTATAAAAAAGAAATGTTAATAACAAACCATTCGTCCGCTTATAAGTGAATCCATGAAGATAGCGGCATTCTAGCGGTAAAGCGGCAGCTGAAATGATGGGACTTTTGGGTTTTTTTCAAAAACTATCAGTTTTTCCTAGAGTTGCGGAAACGAGACGAGACGAGTAAAGCCTTGTTGGGTCTCGTTTTAAAATTTCGAGATAATATATTTCGAGACGAGACGAGAAGGGTCGAGGAGACAAAGACAAACGTTTGTCTCGTCTCGCCCTTCCTTTTCTCGTTTGTCTCGAGGGTTTGGTTTATTTTAATTAAATAAATTTCAATATATAGTGCATTATAATGTATAGCATAATTTCAATAAAAATTAGTTCGAAATTTTTTAGAAAAATGCTTGGACCCGTCGATTTTTATTTTTAGGTACATGTTACACATTTTTTAAATTAATTTTTATGTCGGGCACCGTACAAGGTGGTGATAAAAAGACATATTTTTAAATTGAACACACATATTTTATCATTACATTATTAATTTCAATGTTTAATTCTAGAAATGTTCATTCTCATTTTTTTTTTCCATTTTAACTTTTTCCAAAAAATTAAGTATACCCAAACTATCCTAAATGGCAATATTCTTATACCTAAAGTAACTTTCTGGGTATAGAATATGAAGTAGGTATAAATTTTAAATTAAATAAATACAATCCAAAACTGTAAAAATATAAATAGGTGTAGGTATTCTATTTTAAATTAAAAAAAATACTTTTGTAGCACCCTAATACTTTATGGACGTGCCCTGTCTAATTCAAAATATCGTTAAAATTTTATACTATTTAACCATATTCCTAATACTTACATAAACATTATCTACAAATCTTATATTCAAGGCACTAAATTCCCCCTCCTCTCCATCGTTGACTCCCCTGTACACTATGTACCTACAAACTAATTGCAAAATCTGCTGCGAACTGGTATTTTATTTTAAGAAAGATGCAGTTTAAAAATTTAAAAATTTTAAAACATAATGGGGGCATATCCTCAACTAATAGAAAAACATACAAACAACCCTCTGCATAGGCACCTAATGAAAAACATTTAAAATAAAACCGAAGAAACAAAATACGTAAAAAAAAACGGGCTGTAATGATGATCTCTTTTTTTTGGGAAAACCCTGTATAAATGTTTTATTTTTTTTTAAACGCCTTGTAAAATAAAAGTTGACGTGATTGAGCTTTTCTTAAAATTATGTAGTTTTCTAAAAAATTGGTGATTTCAGACTTTTGGACACCCATAGAATGCAACAAGAATAAAATAAAGAACCTAATAATTTGTTTTTTTTATTTAAAATTAAAATATAGAACATATAATGACATAAAAATGTCTACAAAATAGAAAAAAAAAAAACTAAAAGATCATATTGGAACATAAGTCATACACTCTATTACAAAACACAGGTAAAATGTTGTCTAGAAATTTTTCTTATAATTATACAGGGTGTTTTAAAATTTTACAGCAGTTAGATCTTGCATAAAAGTCTCTACAAACATAAGTCCGGATATGCATCGTTTTGAAATTGGAAATACGCAGGGTCCTAAAGTTAAAAAGAAGCTTTAGGCATAATTTTTTGAAACAATTATTTTGATAAAACAACTTAAAATAGAACTTTTTCGTTATTTCAGTTTTTTTAGAGACAAAATGGTATAAAAAAAGAATCGATTTTAATTTTTTTCTTGAAAGCAAAGCAAAATTAAAATTTTTAAAAAAAAATCACAGAGACAAAATAGTGGTATTTTAAGTTGTTTTATCGGGGGTAATCCCACGAGTGTTAAAAATTACCGATAATTTCGATAGCGATTTTTTAATTTCACAAGTCCGAGGGACGAGTGAAATTTTTAAAGAAAACACGATAAGAAAGTTGGATCTTTTTTAAAAGTTTGGTGTCTTTGAAAAAAAAAAAAAAAATAAAAAAAAAGAGGTTTGAACTGCGGCAGCCTTTGCTTTTTATAATGTCCGTTTCCCCAAAGTGTCTTTAATAAAATTTTAAAAAGCAAAGCGACCTTAAAAAAAATTAAATCTTTTTGCTACTTTATGTCTTTTTTCTTTTTTTCAAAGAGAAATTTTCGTTTAAAAAATGATACAACTATAAAAAATTATCGGGTTTAAATTTTTTAAAGAACAAGATGTATTTAGGGGTAATATTTCACGAATAAAAACGTAGATAAAGTTTATTAACTAAAAATTAAAAAATTAATTTAACAAACAGTCCACAAACCACTTCCCCAGACGACGTGGAATTTCCCCTAAAAATTTTTTCATAATATTATTTCTCTTATGGGAAAATATGTATCACATAGTGAAATATTCAAAATTATTAAAAATAATAAAACCACAGGGTGATATACATTTTAAAGCAATTAATTTTAGCTTCTTTTTTTAACACCCCGTATTTCTGAAACAAGCATTTCTTGACATATATTTATAAAAACTTATTTTGCAAGATCCAACTGCTGTCGAAGTTTGTAACTAACTTAAGAACTAGAAATATTTTGTTAAAGATTTATTACAGTAAGTTCACTGAAGTTTTAAGTCATTAAAATTTTTGAGATTCCCGTCTGTCTCGTCTCAAAGTTGTCTCGAAGGATTTTTATCTCGTTCGTCTCGTCTCGAAATTCGAGCAAAATGCTCTCAAGACGAGACAAAATGGCTTCAGACGGACGAACAGACGTCTCATTCGTGCTCGCGGCAACTCTGTTTTTCGAAAAAAATAAGCCCATTTTGAAGTTTTACAAGGCGATCTTCGTTTTGTTTAAACGAAAATTCTTAAATTCCTATTTTGGCAGATATTAGGGGAAAAAACCCATTTTTCGGGCCTTGAAGGGCCATTTTTAGCCCTTCCGACCTGTTTATGTTGATAAACTTTTTTTGCCAAACATACACGAAGACCTAAGAAATGCTTCACAAGGGGAAAAACTGTACGGGTATATTTTTGCTTTGTCCCTTCATTTACTGGACTAATTTTATAAACGGCGATTATTCAGTTTTCAAAAAACTAAGGTTTTAATATTTTAAAAAAAAGAGCACATGACGCGTATAATACTTTTCTAATAGCATTAACAAAAGTTTTAAAATTAGGAACCAGTACGTCTAAACCGAATGACCCACGAAAACCGGTGATGGTTCGTTTGGCTAAACAATAAAACTATCCTTCAAAGGTCATTAAACAGTCGCCACTTGGTAGATTTATAGAAAGGGCCAAAATATAGTGTTAATGTTTTTCGATTTTGTAGGTAATCTAACAATTTACAGGTCAATCACATTATTTTGGTAAAGAGGATTATAATAAAAAGCAAATCTTTCAGTAAATATATGGGTTCAGGAAATTGTTCATTTAGGGGTAAAAGTGTCGAAACGAAGCAATTTCAAATAAATTGTTGACTTAAATTAACCTATTTTGACATCAACAAATTTTGTATTTAGTATTCTCCGGCACCCCTATACTTTTTACTAAAATAAACAAACGCTTCTCTAAATTTATCGCTTTTAAAAAACACTACACTATTCTTCTTCGGAAAAATTTGTATTATCTTAATTAATAAATTAAGACTTTAATCATTTTTCCCCATTATTCAAGTTACAATGATTTTGTCACAATGTACATGGGGTTCTTTGTTCTTGTTTTTGTGTCGCTCTGACAATGGACTGACCCTTTTTGGATCCTTATTTGTCAACATCTAGCTATTGCTATTTTAAACAAATCCTGATGGATGCGTATTTCCATTTTGTCTTTTTATGACACGACGAACTTTGGAAAAATGTATGTCAAATCACGGAAGACAATGTCCCAACCTCAGACGAAAGAAAGAAAAGACTGAACATTTAATTCATAAGTGACACTTTGTTTTGTCCCAGACATTATCAATAAAATCATATAAGGGGAAAAAGGATATAAGATAAATTAGGACTGATCAAGGCAACATTGCATTTTCAGTTTCGACCAGTGGCGTATGGTTTATGTTAGAAGTTTCGATTAGATATAAATTTATTAAAAATATTAATTTTTAAATGTTCTAATTATGGTGATCCTTTTTAATTTCAGTTTATTAAAAAATATTGATTAGCAACATAAATAGTTATAAAATATTTTATTCAAAAATAACTAAAATTTTTTGGTGTATTGGTTATTTAAACAAAATTACTTTTCTCCTATAAAATTTTGAATAATGTAAAATTAAAAAAAAAAGAAAAAACTGGGGATACTTTTTATTATATAGGTACACAAAAATAAATAAAATATTAGATATAAGGCAAAATAAAAAATTATCTACTTATTCCTAAGATAATATACAGTGTCAACCATAAAGTCCGCATCAAATGCGAAAAATTTTTCCCCAATTCTTCGGGTAATTTTTTTGCCAAAAGGTTTGTTTGAAAAAAAGCCAAATAATTATACATGACAGTTGAGTGCATGATGGGGATACCGTAAGAGATAAAGTGGTAAATTATGGCAAAGTTGTGTATTTACGTAACTAACCATATCCACTTTAGAAAGGCCCAAACCGAGTTTTCGGAGATATCCAAAAAAAAATTTGCCGTTTTTTTTTTTTTCTGACGTTATTTAAAGAGATATGGAAAAAAAAAAGATACTTCTCGTGGTCACTTTTTGCTTTAAAAAATTAAAAGGTTTTGCAGACGTTTCGTTTTGAAATCATCATCAACTTTATTTTTTTAAATACGGACCTGGTTTTTTTTTTTTTTTTGAACCCATTATATTTCAATAACAAAAATGTATAACGCTTAATATTTTTTTAAAAAATATGAAACGCCCCTATAAAAATGTTGTGCGTTCCTTGTCTAACCTTGCCTCTTATGGAAAATATGTTTATTTAACAGAAAAATATTAAGTGTTATACATCATTGTAATTGGGATAATAACTGCTTTTAAAAAAATGCAATGAACAATTCATTGCCGTATTTAAAAAAAAAAGGGTTGATGATGGGAAAAAAAAACCTAAAAACTCTCAACACTTTTTTTAGAGTGGCCATAAAAAAATGTCTTTATTTTTCCATATCTTTTTTAAAAACGTCGAAAAAAAAACAAAAACGGAAAATTTTTTCCGGTATCCCCGGGAAATTTTCTGGGAAATTTTTTCAACTTTCTAAACGGCATGTTGTTAGGCACCTAAATGCGCAACTTTTTTAAAATTTTCCCCCCCCTTTTTCTCTTCCGGGGTTTCCCCAAATCCCCATGCATGTACTTGAATCTTTTGGAACCCCCTATAAAAGGTGATCACGTGACTTTTTTTTTTCTGTCAAATTTGTTTTTTTTTGAAAATCGCAAAAAAAAGCATTATCTTTCAAAAAATTTGAAAAAAATTTATTGGCATGTTGCAAAAAAAAATTTTGGGGACAGCTAAATTGATTGCAGGGTCGCTGTGGTCAAATTTTTCGATAAATCATATACCCCAAATTTCCATGGATATGTCTTCATCCCTAAAAATTTAAATTTTAAAGAAAAAAAAAAAATGTGAAAAAACCTTTGGGGAAAATTTTTTTTGATTTTATAAGACCATATTAATTACATACCCTTTCATTTTAGGGGGGAATCTCCAATAAAGTGGAGTCAAAAAAAAGTACTTGTTTTAAACATAAAAATCAAACGTTATTAGATAGACCTACACCAAAGAAATGATATGTTTTTTTTAAACAAGAACCAAAGTTTACGAAGATTCGTAAATATACAAAACAACGTTAACAATAATTTGAATGTATTTTTCTATAATAATTACCTTCCATCAACAGATTGATTCTCAAATATATGGGGAAAAAATTTTTTTAAATGGCTCCAGGCCTTAAATTTTGCTATTGTTTGCCTTAATCAAAATAACCTGTGGATCAAAATGGTCTGAGCTTTTCACAGGGTGCTTTGGAAAAATTGTCCCTCTTCCAATTTTCCCCAAGAGAAAACCAAATGTTTCTTGTCATTGGATCTGAGGGGGAAAACCAAAATATTAGAAGATCCTTTTTTTTGTATGTATAATTTCTCCCACAATATTATAAACCCACTCACAAACTAATAAATTGATTATTCTAAGGTAATTGTCTCGAAAGTTGCCTCCTCTCCGATTTTGACCAAATTTGGTATACGGGGGGGTTTTTGGGGCTTATTAGAATCTAAAAAAAAATTTTTTGGAAACGTTTCGTTTTTTAGATATTCATCATCAAAGTTGAAAAAAAAAACTAACCTTATTTTCACTATATTCCCCCTTTTTTTGTAAAAAAATTCTTTTTTTTTATATAAAGGGTGGGGCAAAATATTTTATAAACACCTTTTTTAAAAATTTATTTATATTTATTTTACACCTTTTTTTTTAAATTGC
>JAHBCN010022712.1:0-13205 GCA_019359885.1 Listronotus oregonensis
TCTGTATATATATATATATATATATATATATATATATATATATATATATATATATATATATATATATATAATTTATAATTTGGTATATGTGTTTTAGTAGTTTTTGATATATTTAGTATTAAACCCAAGAGCAAATTTTCTTCCTTTTCTAAAATATATCCTAAAAGCCAGGAATCTAAAAAAACTTGCAAGAAAACTGTCATTATTTGACAACAGATTACCTGTTTGTTTGCATGTTTTTCTAGATTCATGGCTAATGCGATATATTTTAGAACAGTAAGAAAATATGCTCTTGGTTTTAATACTATATATGTATAAATCAAAAACTAATGACACACATATAGCTAAATTATATATATTTAAAAAGAGGATTTTTAACGCAATCAAACTGGAACATAACATACAGGATATTCCATTTAAAAAATCGTAAGTTTGGTTCACAAGATGTTTGTGGTTTAACCTGTATATGCGTTAACTATTTTTTCTAATGGTTTAGGATAAACCCTACAAGTCTTGTATTGAAAGTTTTTTCCTATCTCGTATAATAAAGGCAGCAGAAGCTGTTTAATTATGAGGAAAGACCATGTACATAAAGAATACATTTTATGATCGCTGATTATCGCAAAGTAGGTAAGAAAGAAAAATAAAACTCTAACTAAGAATGTTTTAGTGATCTAGCTAGTTCACTCACGCTAATGCTATCACGACAAAGTCAAGCCAGTCATATACACCTTTAAGGTAGGTGAACGGTTAAAGAATAAAACCTCTCGTCATCACCTTCAAAGGTATAAATACCCGTGAATATCTCTCTAAAAACCACAAAACGCTCCAGACACACTTAAACTTTCTTCTGTTATGTTTCTAAAAAAATATATATGCCACACTTTATAATACCAATTTGCATTTATTGCAGCAAAAATTTGTCTTTTGCAGTGCATCTTTATTCTTACTTGAAATTTATAAGGTCTGAGAGAAGGAAAATGAGCCTACATGCATTAAAAAAATTTTTAGGTCCAATAACTTTTTCACCTGACCCTATATACTTATTCTAAAAACGACAGATTATTTAACAATCATTATAAAACTTTTTAATTTTCTCCCGTATCTCTTAAGCGAGCGAAAATTTTCAAATTTTGATTTTACCATTTTAGGTTTGACCACCCAAAAATAGTACATGACGTCTATATTACTTTTTTGATGGCGCTAACAATTACGGAGATACCCTATATAAGTTTCGAAAATGGGACACCCTGTACATCTGTTTATTTTAGGGATACAAATGGTCTGCACTTGTTTATAAAAGTACAATAGTCTACTTTAAAGAACTGTACATATTGTGAAATTATTTAGGTCCGTCTGGTCGTAAGTTGTAGGGTAGGATTGTCAACATCTGGTAACAAACGACCTGATTTTATAAAGTGCTTTGCAAAATTTAAATTTTGCTTATTTAATAACTAAGAAATATTCTTTTCTTTAAACCAAACCATACCAAAACACTTAAGTAAAATAAGGGCCAAGACTCCGTCCAAAAATCTCGGCTCCTTAAAATATTAAGATCTAAAATTAAACCAGGTTTTTTTTTTAATTTACAAGTTTTTTACTAATCTGTCTGAATTAATGAATATTTTTTTTTTATTAATTCAGATGGTTTTTTTACTAATACCGACAAATCAGTAAAAAACTTTTTAAGTCAAAAAAGAACTTGGTCTTATATTAGATCACAATAGAAGCCGAGATGTTTGAATAGATTATTATTTTACGCACTCAAAAAAAGAATATCTTATTGTAAACGCGTTTGTCTCATTTTGGGAGCATGTTGACTTTCATATGTGGCAAAAGAATATTTTCTCAAAAGAAGAAACCAATTTCTTTATTGCCATGGACGTAATCCGAAAAAACATGTTTTTGCTTTAAAGATATTTAAGATTTTAAATAAAACAACTAATTACATATTTTTAAAAAATAATCTTTTAATCAGAATCTTTCATACCATTATTTTAAAATACTGATGCTCTCAATATGACAGACTTGTTTCTCGTTTTAAAATGTGTTGATTTTTACTCAAAAACCTTAATATTTTTAATTGACAAAACTACTACATAACACAAGGGTTTAAGTTTCTCAATTTAAAAATTTTGCATCATAAACTGAAGAAATTATTCTTCAGTGTAACATGTTGCAAGGGCGTGTTTTAATACCTTATTTATTTACTTCATGTAATTTAGGATCTCAGTTTTAAATCCCTATTTCCTTTCATTGTGATAGTATTTAAATTCATTTGAAAAAATATTTTTTTATTTTGAAAACTCCAATATTTTGTTTCATGAGTCTGTCTGATTAAATATACTGTGTGTTTTGGAAGAAAATTAAATATTTCAATGGGTTATTTAAGACGTCAAATTCAAGTTTAAAATATTAAAAGAAAACATATAATTGTGGGTCCGGAAATGCTTCGAGATTCAGGAAAAATTAGTCTTGGCAAACCTCTTGACAAGTTTTCGTTAAATCTAACAGGTTTATGTAAAATTGGCCAATTTTGTAATATAAATGAAAGACTATTTTTTATTTAAACTTTCAATACACTGGATAAAAATACATTTCCGTACCAGCATTTATATGATTTTTTTTTCTAATTTTTACGTCCAACAGCCATAATTAAAATATTTGCTTTTTCTTCCAAAACACCCTGTTTATTTAAACATCCAGACTCATGAAACAAAATATGCAAAATGTTAATCAGAGACAATGCCGTTGTTGTATTTCAAAAACACAATTTTTTTTAGATCCAAAAAATAGAGATTTGGAGCAAAATTCATAGTTACTTTTTAATACTACACTGAAAACGTAGTAGGTACCTATAAGTAAAATAAAAAAACTTGCTAAAAGTTATGACAGTTTTAATTTTTTTTTAAATATATATTATTTAGCAGTAAAAAAAAAAACAATATTAAAATTTCTAAATAATACAAACTCAAGTTATCCCTAATCTTTGGAAACCTAACACAAAAACATTTCTTAGTTTTAAATATAAAATATCTCAATAAGCGGCAAACAGTCTTTTATGGTGAAATGTAATATGGGCCGTTTGTAGAAGGTTGGCTTAAACTCGGTTCAACTTGAACTTAACTGGTGGTTGACGTTTCCCTTTTAAAATGAGTATCTCCATGATTACCTAAAAAGTAAAGTAAAACAAACTGTATGTACCGACAACCAAAATTTAATAATTTTATCACTTTCAAAATTTGTTTTGTATTTTAAAATCGGCCAGAGATGCATGATTTAAAAATGCGAAAAACTCATGCCTGGCCAACTATAATTTCCTAACCAATTTATGTCATAAAGGTTTCCATTTATCTCCCGCGAATTATCTACAGGGTGTCTGTAAAAGTTCTTTTCGTCTTAGGAATATGTGCTAGCGTTTTGTAAAGACCTTTTACAGACATCCCGTATAAAAATATTCTAAAAATTTAAAAAATCTTCTATATTTAACATAATTTTCCTAAAATTCTTTTGAAGTCCAATCTCTGTCCAATATCTCTTAAAAACTCATTGAATTATTAATTACCTTGGTGCTAATCTAATTTATCTAATACCGTCGGCGTCGCGTCGTTGTGGTTCATGCCAATCATGCCTATCTATTAATAATGACGGACAGTACAGAAATTATTTAAACGTTCTGGTAGATTTTTATCAATTTTGGGGGAGTTAGAAGTTGTTTTAGTTTTATTTCACTACATTAAGTAGGTATAGTCCCAAAGCAAAGAGGTATAAATAATATTTTAATAATGAAAAATACTTACCAGCATCAAATTCCCGATTAATTGTAAGATTTTTAAAATTTTCACACACAAGGTCGTATCGATAATACTAGTAAACTAACCACAACTAACCACTAGACGCGAAAGGAGACACAAACGTCACGGATATCACCGCAGCGGCTAACTATGTCTATCTTTTTCTATTTCACATATACTAGTACAGATGTTGTTGCACTTATTTCTGGTATTGACATGGTATATTACTAAAATCAAGAAGTTCTTGGAATGAAATCTTGAAATTTTAAAATAGTGAAACTTATATTACAAAACAAGAGTTTATATATTCTCAATTTTAAGAATTGGATTAATTATTTACATATCTTATTATTTTAATCCAAGATAGCTTTGAATTTATATTGTGACTTTATATGATTTTAATTTACGGGACTCATTTTTTCGCAATGAGAAATGGTATTTTTACTTTGAAATAAATGGTATTAAAATGAATAAATCGACTAAGGAAATTTATGTTTTGTTTTAAGACTTTTAAAAGCTTTATAACAAAAACATGTTTTTAATATAATAGCACGGGGTTTCTAAACAAAATATATTTTTTTAAACCATCTGTGTTCTTATTTTGAAAAATCTTTTTTTTGTGTGTGCGTAAGTGTATTTGATATAATACCTTTTCTTCTTTAAAATTTCAATAAATGAAATAAAATCCTGCCTGCATTTTTAATTCTAAGGCAAGTATGACCTGAGAAACTCGGTTTAATCGAATTGAAAACTTCCAAAATGCCCCCTAAAAATAAGATATTACCGCCCCATTTTAAGGGTGTTCCGAGCAAACATGTGCAGTTTTAATGTTTTTTTACTTCCATCCTAAAACCTATTTACATAACAAATATCAAGTTTCTACTCCCTCGAGAAGTGGTCCATAATTTTAATGAGTCAATGAGTGAGTCAGTCAGTCAGACGGGCGATTTTCAAAATTGAATATCTTAGAAACCACTTGACATAATTTTTAAATTTTTTCACACGTAATTAAAATACTTATGTGAATATACATACCAAATCTCAAGCCTTTATATGGAACGAAAACGTTAAAAAATATAATTTTTTTGCGATGGTTTAAAAGACACTTTTATGCTTTTTTTTTGATAAAATATAAGCTATTTTATTTAAAATTGGCACAAAATATATTATGGTGTCGTATACTGAGAGATGTTGCTTAATTTTGTATATATGTATATGTGTGATGATCTAAAACAATTAGCTATTTGTTTTCCTGAATTCCTTAATATTTTGATAGTATTTAATTCTTTTGGAGCTTATGCATTATGGATCTGTATGCTGCAAGTTTATGCGCGTTGGGATGTAGTTTCTTATAAATATGAAAAAAATTTCTTATTGGAAATTAAAATGTCAAGAAAATTATTTGTATTATCGATTTCTTTTTTCACTGTGAACTTTAATTTAGGGAAGCAGATTTAGCAAGTTTTACAGTCGAGACACTCTATAATCGATACAGAAGCGAACAAAGTGAGAAGTTCGGGGTCAGTATATCTAAGGCTTATTTGCAGATCTGGCATCGACTTTACATCGACGATCTTTACTCTTTCGCGATCATAATCCATAGATTTGCTGGCCCAAGTAATCTAAGATTCAGTTTTTCAATTAAGTATCTTCTCTTTTGAGGGCGAGAGTGTTTCATGCATATTCTCTATGTATCACCAGTCAGATCTTTTTTGGAATATTGATCCCATGTCTGGGGAATGGCGTCTCCCACAATTCCTAGACTTCTTGATTCTACTGTAATGGATTAAGGTTGAAACAAAAGGCTAAAGATATAATCTTAAAAGGTTAGTCCCTAGAACTTGTTAGGTCATCAATCTATTGCACGTATCAAAGCCATTGACCGTGAAGGTTAGCAGGTATATTATGTTATGTTATTATTTAAATATTAGTTTATATAACAATACTGATATATTATTGTAAACTGTGTATATTAAATGATGTTTGTTTAATGTTTAAATATATATATATAATAACTTGATTTATACACATTAAGATTAGATACGATTAGATATAATTAGATACATTCAGATGCATTTCGATGCAGTAAGATAAGTTTATACTATTTTTCTACTTTTATATTAAAGTATGTTTTATACAAAGTCTCTTGTTTGACTTCTTGACGTGTACCAGATACTACGAACCAAGTACAAGGCAGAAGTACACCACATGGCGATCCTGCCAGTTACATGTTGAGAAGTCAGAAAAAGTGCATACCGTCCAGTGATATGGTAACTAGACGCCAATATGGGCAAATCATCTTCCAAACATGCGGAAATTACTGACTCTGGAGTAGTCAATTCAAATTTCATCGTGGAACAAGAAAGCATCCAAGTGCCTACCGATGTAAGAGTGCTACTATATATATTGACAGTTGTTGTTATATTCTTGTTTCTACTAAAAATAAAGAAGACCTATCGAAAACAACTTAAGAAGAATCTCTCCAGAAGTATGTACTTCAAAGTATGTATTATACAAAGTCTCTTGTTTGACTTCTTGACGTGTACCAGATACTACGAACCAAGTACAAGGCAGAAGTACACCATACTACTTTAGGAAGGGCTCTTGGTCCTGGTCATAAAAATAAGGATACAAGATATCCTCTTTTTTAATCACGGAAGGCTGGGGACTTTTTTATAAGTATTTTCATTCTGTATCGGACTGGGCCACCGGGAAATCGGACCAATGGCCGGTAGGCCAACTTCTTGGGAGCCACTTACGGAGGTAAAGTGGGAAAACATCCAAAGTAATAAAAATAATGGGATAAAAATATATGTATAGTTGCCACGATAAAAATCGTTAGGGGTAAGCATAAAAATGGGGCTCTGCTAGGAATGGACGATAATTATTTTAAAAGAGAAATTTTCCTAGAATTATGTTTATTGCTTTTAAAATATGATGAAGTTTTGCGTCGCCACATTCAATAAGTGTATAATGCTGCCAAAAGTCGAGAAAGATAAAAAGCCTTTAAAGGTCAAAGAGGTTCAGTTAATTTTTTAAGTAATGGAATGGTCAACCGACTAACTTTAATTATTTTAAGTGAAGTAAAAAAGAAAATCTCCAGAGAGATATCTTATGCAAAAAAATTAGTTAAGAAATTGATTCTACACAAGATGAAACTTCAACAACATTAAAATCTTAGACGTCCATTGTCTTTATTTGTTCTTTATTTGTCCATTTCATACACAACGTTTCGGTTAGTGATGTATCTCCAACCGTTTTCAAGTGAAGTTCAGTTATCTCTTAAAAACGGTGAAGATACATTACTAATCGAAACGTTGTGATCAATTAACAAATAAACACAATGGAAGTCCAAGATTATAGTGTTATTGAAACCATAACTTTGTCTAACACTTTCAAAGATGAAAATTCTTTAGAACAGTGTTTCATAATATGTAAATAAGTATACAATAGCAATCGTCTATGAAAAATTAATAACTTTTATTAAAGAAAAAAAGCAACTGGCCTGAAACTTTACAGTTAATTGCAAAATAAACTGGAAAAACATGGTCTTTAAATGGAAATTATTGTAAATTGTTCTTTACATCATGCTGCAAACTTGTCCGGCTAGTACAGGGTTGCAAACGCATATTAATATATGATTATTCCATTTGCTGTATTTACGTGTTGTTAAGCGTACTCAATCTAGTCATGTGTGATACTACTAAGTATTGCTTGGCAAGCAAAAACTTATTTAGTTTGCTAAATCGTGCAGCTTGGTTTTTTTGTCCGAATCCTATAAAAGGATGACCATATGGAAAAACCAAATAGATACAAATAATTTTAAGTGCAAGCAAAAGATCTGTAGTACAATAGAGTGAATCAAAGCAAAGGCTCTAGAAGCAAAAACTTTAGAAATATTATTTGGTTCCTATTTCGATCAGACCAACGAAATATGTTCAACATTGTTAGTTCTCCTACATACAATCTACCCTAGTAATGAATTTGATAGTAAAACCAGTTTATAGGTAAAACGTTTCTTTGATTTGTTTACTAAATTTGAGACCGTGGTTGTATCATTTGTTTATTTACAACTTTTTTAATATTTAACACTCACGTCTAATTTTTTACAAACAAAAGGTTTAAATTTTTAACAAGCATTTTATATTAACCGTAATACTAGAAAAGAGGTAAAATTAATGTTTTACCATTATGACGAGGTAGTTGCTTGGGTTCGAAAGTTTGTAATTGTTAATAATAAAAAAGAGAAAATAATTAAAAATGATATCCTAATAGACACTGAATTTGTGTCTAAAAAAACAACAAAAAAAATGCCAGAAAAATTATGACAACGAAATATTAACAATAAATAAGACGCAAAGCTTGAAATATTACTTATAATAGTTTCTAGTATTACTTTTAAACCCATAACTTCTAATAGTTTCTAGTATTACTTTTAAACCCATAAAAAATCAAGTTACTGAAAGCTTAGGTAATACATTCTCAAAAGAAAAAGACTTTTTAAACAATTTTATTATTTTGCCCCAGCACCCTTTAAGAAACAACAAAAGTCATCTTGTTTATCAGAGGATTCAGACAAAGATGATAGTGAACATAACGACAAAAACAGTATTTTTCATACAAAAAAAAAATCATAAATGTGTTCGATATATGCCTTGTTATTTCCTAGTGGAACACAAGTATTATCTAGGTTTATTGAGTTATTGTAAGAGATGTATTGTGTATAATGTATTAATACTTTTTTGGCACTGAAGTAAATTGTAAAAGATAACTATTTTAAAGTCGATGTTAAGGTTAGCCCTTCAACAAGATTTACTGTAAACATTTATGTTCCAAATATATAATCAGATTTGAAAAAAAATAACTTATGATGAAATTATAAATAAATTAGCCTTAACTTCAAGCTTAATATGTTTAAAACTTTTACGTTAATCCACTTATTACATTTATTTTAAAAATTCGATATCCTACCAAATAAATTAAAAATTATTTTTATACCAAATAACAATTTTTTTTGGTTAATTATTTGTTTTAATTTTTTCAATTCTGTATGATTTTATATTTTAGAATTGTTACACATCAAGGAGGACCATATTGAACTTTTGCCCGGTGTGCCAAATGGTCCTCAGTCCGACATTGTTTTTACGGCATCTGCTCCGAGGAATTGACTAACATGATTTTTCGCCTAGCAGCTCCCAATAGGGCAATACAGTCACTCTCATGCTTTCCTTTAAAGTCCAACTGGAAAGGCCCTGAATTTTAAACTTTGTTTATTCTTTTATCTTATTGTAGAGTGTCTAGATTGAGAACTTGCTGCTGCAAATAAACTATTTTTATCATATTTTAAACAGTTACATTTCCGAAAATTATAACTATATGAAATTGGAAAGAAGAATAATAGCTATTTTTATAACTAGTATATAAATAGGGTCTTTATTAAACAAATATTTTTATAAAATGATAAGTCAATGAAGCTTCTTTATGTACGCATTATATACATGATTTTAAGTACGATTGCAATTGGATTATATGTAGTTAAAATTAAAAACACAAATTGAATAAATAAATATTTAAGTATACCTGTATAGAGTTTTACCTCGAGAGGTGATCAAGCAGTTGCCACAGCAGTTGCTATGAGATGTAGAATGTTCATTTTTAAAACCTGTCAAATTAGTTGACATCGAAAATTTCTGAAAATAGCTAAAATCATTTAAAAAAAATAATCCAGACCAAAATAGCATGGCAAGCCAAAATGGAAACTTTAAAAGTCTTAAGGGGGATTTAGACTTTCAGTTAATTTGTGCAAATCGGCCTGTGCAAGCCAGTTTGCGCAAATAAATCGTAAAATGTAAATTGAAGTCGTTAATTTGCACAGTTCAAAAATTTGGCTTGTGTGAAATCTGTTCCATCTTTAAATTTTTCTTCGTTTAAATAGTTTTTGATTGATTAGTTTATGTGCCATGGCAAAATCAAAGAACGAGAATTCCTAATAGTAAGCTCAAGCATAAGAAATTTTAGTTGAAAAATTAAAAGAAAGTGAAGTCGATGCAAACAGAAATGCTGTAGTCAAAAAATAAATAATTTGCGCACAGCTTATGAAAAGAGCAAAAAAGGTTTTA
The DNA here is from genome assembly GCA_019359885.1 of Listronotus oregonensis. NCBI lineage: Eukaryota > Metazoa > Arthropoda > Insecta > Coleoptera > Curculionidae > Listronotus > Listronotus oregonensis. The sequence goes on from JAHBCN010022712.1 coordinate 9,914, forward strand.
GATTCAGAACGTTCAGGCATGGGAAATGACGACGTTTGAGCCGCACCTATGGTATTTTCCACTTATGAAGTTTTTACGGGACAAAGAAACTCCCAGGCACTCAATATTGCAACCCAGGTTTCCGAGGTAAATTAGAAAATCAAATATACAGGGCGTGTAAAAGTCTGGAAATGACCAAATAAGCTCGTCTGTTTAAAGGTTTCTACGAAATGTGTTAAATTTGATTATTAGTGCATGTCGTTTTTAGACTTTATACACAAACGCCATATGCATCCATTTATTTTTAAAAGTTAATTATTGGGTACATGAAAGCATATTTTTAATGTTTGACCTTTTTTCCATTGTGATCATGATGGTCTATCTGCAGAAATCATTTGGTCCTGCTAGGCTACCTTTCCCTTACTATTAAAATATTCTTTATACTAGTCTTCAACTGATTTTGCTTCGGCGTAGTGCCTATTATGGCCTGCTTGAATGAAATGATCCGGATCTTCAATATTAAAGGTTTTTGCATGAGTGTAGCGCTCAGGACAACGTCTTCGTAATGAGTTCTGAAGTACACAACATACCAAAATCACTTTATCAATGTTGTGTATTTGTAAGTTTATCGGGGAATGAAATATCCTCTCTTACCCTCCTGGTTCTTGATAAGAGGTTATTAAAGATTCGTTTTTCACGATTAAGTTCTTTCTGGTTATTTGGTTTTAGAAAATTTGGTCGCAACGAAAATACTTTGTCTCCAACAAACACATAATTTAAATTTGAACGACTGTTCAAAACTTCCTCTGCTTCTGGTATATTCAACTGATTGTTCAAGAGTTTTTTGAAAAAAGTGGTATTTTCAATAACCCCGTTATCGGAAACTCTACCGTTTGAGCCAACATTACACATAACAAACTCGTAATTCTCATTTGCAATGGCCATAAGGACAATACTGAAAGTCTTTTTAAAGTTAAAATAGTATGAACCGCTACCAGATGGTGGTATAATTTAAATATGCTTCCAATTTACAGCTCCCAAACAATTTGGAAAATTTCATTTCTCGCTTAACTGTTGGGATATCCGTTTCCACTCAGTTAAAGTAGTGGAAGACAAAATGAGTCTAATCCCGTCGCTTTTTATAACAAAAATTACGTTAAAATGAATTCTGGAGCAGTTCTTCAAGATACCATCATTACAAAAGAGACAACGGAGTGTTCTGTAGAATCTTCAGCGGCGTCTTCGTACTTTTCTAAATTCTGTTAATGCTTTATCATGTACTTAACTAAGCAAATAAATATTTTCTATTGTCAAATTCCGTTTTCACTTACCTTTAAATACTCTCCGTCCAGTATCTCGTAAATAGCTTCACAAGTTTCAGAAATGATAGAATGCAGAGCAGGTTTTGATATGTATGTGGAAAATTTTAGATTCTCATAACTTCTTTCCGTAGCCAATAATCTCAGAGTTGCTGTTAATCTGATGTGCGGTGATATAGACCTTCTCAAACGTGTATCCATTTTTTGTATCAGTGGAGACACTAAATTAGCAAAATTGCGTACGTTGACTCGTCTATACGTAAGTAGTTACGAAAATCATTTGGTTCATCATGAAGTTCTTTTAGCAAATTGACATGTGACTGTAATTCTTTTTGCAGCAACCAAATTTCGACCTTTTTTTCGTTACAGTTTTTTCTTTAAAATTATACAAATGGGAGCATACTATAATAGTTCGTCATCACTTTCCATTTTTATTTCACAAAAATTAATAATATGGAAATGTAAATACTTTAGATAACTAGTATCAACTTAACTGAATATGTAAAGGAATATTTTACCAATAATTTGTGGTTGCACAAATTTTGTACAAATGGCTTGCGCAAATCAGTTGGTACAAATAAACTGAGAGTCTAAACCTCCCTTTGAAAGAAATACAGACGCAATTAAGGACTCCTTACTGCCTGTGAAGTCAAGAATATTGTACAAAGATACATACAAAGCGTACAGATGGTGTAATGAAAACAAAAAATTGCAGAAGACCGAAAAAACTTGTTTAATTAGATATCAATTTGTTGTTGAATAATAAATTAATTTTTAATAAAATTTTAAAAATTGTTATTTGATCATTTGCTATTAATAATGACAGTTTCTTTATTTTACTAGTAAAATAAAGTAACTTTATTTTACTAGTACAATAAAGTGCTATTTTATGAACGCAAAATTGTTCTATAAACAGCACTTTATTGGTCAATCGTACATAAAAACGTTTATTTCATTTTGTCATGTTCCAAAAATTACCTCGTACTAGATAACATTAATCAAGTCCCGGGATAATACTTAACTTAAGTAGTATAAAGTGTTATCAGTCTAAAATTCTTAACGTTATGAGTTCTTTTAATTTGGTTAATTTAAACGTGTCTGTTGAAACCGACCCTAACTATCTTCTAAAAATATAAAGTTTTATTAGTTGAATTAGGGAAGGCAACGCCAAAGCTGACACCGATTGATAAGTTTATTGCACTTGCTAAAAGCCAGGAGGTGTTTTATAACTTCGCGTGTTTTTTTAGTCCCAACGCCCTGCTTTTAAACTCATCTACTTTAGTTCTTTGTTTGCTCAATGAATTTCTAATGTCTGCATAAATGTCTGTATTAATCATGCCGTAAAAATACGAACTTTCTTTATTTAACGTCATAATAAAATATAATTAACGAGAAGGAAAATAGAACATTCAGTATTATTTTCTACGTGTGATAAAAAAATAATAATAATATATTGCTTTTTGTTATATTATACATCTTTTCGACAAAACAGAATAAAATGGTGAACAATGATAATAACAAATAATTATAAATTCTATGATATTAGGGGGAAAAAGACAAAATAATGGTTTTATGCAATAAATCTATTCTAAATTATCTGTAAAGTATCCAGACAATACATAATAAGCAGGGCCGATTCTGCGGGGGTGCAAGCGGTGCGGTCGCACGGGACGGCCGAATTTTGGAGCGGCCGAATTTAAAATAAAGAAATACATTTTTTTAAACAAAAAAACATCAAAACTTTTAAATGAAATTTTAGCCTTTAGGACCATTGTAACAAATTTTCAAACACTTCAGGACATTTAACGTAGATAATTGGAAACAAACTATGTTCCTGTTTTCCTAATTTAATAATAGCCATTAGAATATTTTCTACTTTACCAGTAACTGTTGCATCGAGAAAGCAAAATTTAGTAAGCTTAATCTTAAATTTATTTAAGATCTACAATGTCTCAAGGAAGACTGACAAATCTTGCATTATTATCTATAGAACA
>JAHBCN010022713.1:0-13271 GCA_019359885.1 Listronotus oregonensis
ATTAAACAATTTAACGTATTAAATATTAACTAAAAATTTTAAAAAATCATGGTGTTTTTAAAAACACTTTAGAGTAAGAAATTGTCAATTAATAAAATTGTTTGAATTTCCCTTTTTATTAACTTAAAAAAAAGTTAAAAATTGTCCTAAAATTTTGCTTTGTAAAGTTCTTTATACATACCACAAGCCCATAAAGTTAAAAATATCTTTGTTTATAATAATTTTATAAAAAAAAAAATATTAAAGTAATATTTTTAAAGTTATAATGTTATTAAAAACAAAGCATTAAAATTTTAAACTTTAGTGATCTTGTTAGGTATGTATAATAGCTCCACGACGCGAAAAATTAATACGACAATATTTTTTTTTTAATGTACAATTTAGACGAAATTTCTAAACCATTTTGTTAATTAACAATTATCTAACTCGTTAAAAAATTAACTTTTTCTACAAACGTGTTAAAAATTCAATTTTTAACACTATCTATATGCCTTAAAAACGTTACTTTAAAGCACTAGTACCTTAAAGAAGCATTTTAAAGCATTAGTGTTAAAAGTGAAATGTCAAATTTTGAAAGGTATTGGCAACGTTTATATGAATTCATATTGTATACAAAATTTCCTGGGCAGTTAATCCAGCGATGCTCTAGTGGCCGCTTTATCTATCTCTTTAAATGGATCGATGCAACCAATACTTTCTCCTACATTTTCTTTCATTTTAAGTTGATTTTAAGTAAAAACTAAAACGAGCTTAAACTGACACTATATGTATCAAATTTGAAATAAACATGCCGTAACCAACCAGCATCAACAACGGTTGTTGATGCTGGTTGTTGAATTCATTAATAAATGCCAAGTTGAATAATTTTTATATACGATGCTATGTAAAACTATATTTTCCAATTTTTTAATGATCTAATTTTTTACTGCAGTATTGCGTTTGTGGGAAAAATATTGTATGATATTTGTGTAAAAAGTACGTTTTAAGGGACTCATGTGAGTTACAGATCCAGCTTCGCTCATTCTGCAAACTTTCACATTCGCGCCTTAAAATTGTACTTTTAACACTTATATCCTAAATAGCTATTAGGTTAAATTTTCAACGGAAATAAACTTATTAAATTATTCTAAACTTACCATATTTTTAAAAAACTTCAAATAATATTTAATATCCTAAAAAGAATTATTTAATCACGTACTCGGTGATGACGCCGAGCTCGCAACTAAAAATGTCCGCTATTTCTTATGGTTTTTGAGTTATCACAAAAACCGAAATAATTCGCAACTAAAAATGTCCGCTATTTCTTATGGTTTTTGAGTTATCACAAAAACCGAAATATTTTTTTTAATTTGGTTTTTTGTTAATAACAATTGCAATTTTTATTGGCAGAAAAAACTCAAAACGCATTTCTCAGATTTGCATTCCGCATCGAATAAGCTATAGCTCATATTTTTCGAAGTCTTTTAACTATGTTTCGCAGGAAACACTTCTCGACCAGACTAAATTCTTTAGTCAACCCATTGGATATACTTTTATTTACATATTATTATATTTGATAAAAAGTGTTTTCTTTTGCATCCTGCATTATTAAGCTTTTTTTAGTTTACATGTATCTTTATTGTTTTAGGTGAAGCGCTTTCGGATGGAAACCAAAGCTGCCAAAACTTTGGGCATCATAGTGGGTGGCTTTATCTGCTGTTGGCTCCCATTCTTCACAATGTACCTGATACGCGCCTTTTGTGCGGACTGTATCCATCCTTTAGTATTTTCCATCCTTTTTTGGTTAGGATATTGCAACAGTGCCATAAATCCACTAATTTATGCTCTCTTTTCGAAGGACTTCAGATTTGCCTTTAAGAAAATAATCTGCAAGTGTTTCTGTACGGGTAAAGGATCTCACAATTCACGTAGAGGATCAGATGGATCTCAATTACAGGTAAAATTATACGTTTAACTTATTACCTTAAGTTGACAAAAAGCAGGTGCTACTTTATCGAACCTAACTCCAGCTAACACATTGACGCGTGATGAAGTTTAGTAAACAAGTCAAGTGTGGAAATAGTTATTTGTGCAACCAGTAGAAAAAGGCACTATTTTTCGCAACGAGCTCGTTCCACAACTAACCACAACTAAAAATTTACCTTTCTTGCAAACGACAAACAATCTTTTTATGCTTTTGTGCAAAAAAGTTATAACTCATGATTTTAAATATGTCTTTGAAAGCTCGATTACTGTCTTTTTAAACCATTTTAAACCACAGGCATTAAAGTGGTGTATAGGTTTTTAACGACAACTTAATACTAATCATCGTATTGATATTTTAGCTAAATTACCAATCATTTGTGTTATTTAATTAAAATAGCCTACGCTAACAAAATCTTAGGTCCCCAAACGTTTTGTCTCGTTGACTACCTTACCTTGTTTTTGGTAGAGCCTCTGCTTACCTTAAATTGAATTTTTACCAATTTATCAATCCTAAAAGTGTTTTGACATGGACTCCCTGCAGGTCGCAGTTGACCCCTAAATTTCGATTTGGGTCATCACAGCCGACTGACTAATAACATTTTTTCTTTGTGTAATTTTATAATATTTAAATACCAATTTAATTATGTTTCTCTTATCCGTTTGTATTTATTTTTATTTAGGGTCGTCAAAACAGATCTCCAAGCTACAACGTACAAGCTCTTGGGGACGAAAGTGATCCAGGAGGCGATCAGTCCGATTCTAGGTGACGCACCGTGAAAAAGCGCGTCAACAGTTTTGACATGGAAAAAGACAACGTCATTAAGCTAGCGATGAGTGTGGTCATCGGGTGACAGTTAGAAAGCCTCGGAGGTAACGTACCGAACAGAAATGAAATGCAGATATAGACTCACCTAGCTATAATAAGTTAATTTTTGTCTAAAATACGTGATAAATGTAGTTCAAGAGGTGATTGTCATTTTACTTACATTATCCATTACCAGAAAGAAATGTATGCATAGTAAAAGAAAGACCGTTTAAAGGTATAAGTAACTTGCGATGTCGAAACTTTAGTTCACTTGCACCTCTAGGTATATGTGTGTCAGAGTTATAGTATAGGTTATTTATAATTATAAAACACTGTTTTATAATTAATAACCTCTTTACAAAAGTAACACGGGTTCACAAAAATAAGTGGTGTGTGGTGAGTGTCGGACTAAGATTTTCTGGCGTATTTTTTTTCCCTGAACATGATTCTGAAGTCAAAATTGAGACTTATATAGCAAAAAATAGAGAAAACCCCAAAAACCGACACGGTATAGGGTCTTTGATTATATTTACGTGGCTTCTGAGGCCTTTATTTTTAAAGACAGAAAAAGATGTTTTTTATAAAAATTGTAGGATTTTTTTCCATATTATCTTTTAAAATTATTAGTAAAAAAATATTGCAATAAAAAAATGGAAAAATTTGAGCAACTTTAACTTTTTTAAATAAAACACCCTGTATATTATGCGCTACAACGAAAGATCCTTTTTTTTATTTCAAATATATATACATTGATGATATTTGGATGAACCATTTTTGAGATATTTTGGGTTCAAATATTAATAAATTACAAATAATTCCATACTAGTATCAAGAAAGCCATGGAAACAATAAAATTGTTATGTTGCCGAACTTGGTGAGGGTTTTCTCTGGAATAATAATGTTTATTTTTGGGATTAAACATTTCTGCTAAAGTGAGGAAAAACTTGTCTATGAATAGAAATTTATTTAAAAACTTTGGATCCTGCTGCATAAACCTAGCTATTTCCATTGCATACTTAGGTCGGTCCTGCATGTTTTGTTCAGGAAGATTTTAAACGGACATAAATTTATAAGCATAAAATTTGTAAAATTTTAAGGTTAAATGAATTTTATAATCTGTTTTAGTAAGTTCAGATGCCGCATTCGAGATTGATATTTCAGGATATTCTAAAATTATTAAAACAAGTTAGTGCTAATCCCATAAAAAAAAGTATAATAATTATCCTGAAAAAACATAGATATCTAAAACTTTGATTTCATTTCGTACTGCAGTCCCTTTTTTTATAGCTTTTTCGTTCAATAAACTTTCTTACTATGTATTTAATAGTATCCAAAGATGGTACCCGTTGTTAAGAATATAATAAGTAATATTCCCTTTGCACTGTCGTCACATTATTATTATTACCATAAAAACACCCATAATAGCGATTTTTTGTTTTTTTAAAAGAACATCGACAAAAAAGCAATACAAACCACTTTTAATAGTTAAAATAATAAATTTCAACTTTTAACCATACCAATACGTCAAATTTATTAAAACAATTATATTGTTTTCATAGCTTTCTTGATACTAATATGACTTTTTTTTTCAATTTATTTATATTTTAAACCTAAATATCTTAAAAATGGTTTATCCAAATATCATTAACGTATATATATTTGAAATCATAAAAAAAAAAGATCTTTTATTGTAGCGCATAATATACAGGGTGTTCCATTTAAAAAAAGTTGAAGTTGCCTATATTTTCCTATTGTTTTAATTTAATAATTTTTTACTGATAATTTCAAAAGGTAATATGGGAAAAAACCTACAAAAAACCCACATTTTTTTCTGTCTGCAAAAATAAAGGCTTCAGAAGCCACGTAAATATAATCAAATACCCTGTACATTTACCGGCAGAAACCTGCTACCACGAAATGTTTGGACTACGACTATATAAACTATAAGAGGTAAAAAAAAATCCAAAACAAAAAGAAAGCTTTATTAATTGTCTATAAAAAAGTTAAATACATATTTTTGATTAATTAAATAATAAAGGATATATAAACAAAAATGTAGTTTTTACTAAAAATTTCAGTCCAAAATAGGATTTTTTTTTCTCTATTACTGTGATTTTTTAGCTTTTTTTTTTAATAAAAAATTACCTAATTAATTTATCTAAATCCAAAATTACTTAAAATTCGCAAAAAAAAAACATTCAAAAATAAAAAAAAATATTTTTCAATTTTTTTTTTTTTCAGAGTTTCAGAGAGTCTTAAAATAATTCTGAAAATTCGGTTTTTTGATTATAGCTCGAAAAATATTGCATTTAAACAAAAAAGGTTATAAAACTTGAATTAAAGGTACTGTAAAAATACATAGTTTATGTTTTATAAAGTTTCGTGAATCTTTTATAGTTTTTGAGATATTGACGTTTTAAATTAAAAAAAAATCGTGGATATTTGAAATTACGCCTTTTCTTGATTTAATTTCGACCCCCTATCTTAATTTTAGATTCTTTTAAAGCGGAAAAAACACTTAAGAAAACCCTAGTTTTTTTTATGGGCCTGTGTTATTTATATTAAGCTAAATTTTCAAATTTAAATTAGTTACCTTGTTTTAGACATCGTTATTTCTTGCTAACATGCAAAAAAAACAGTATTTTCCTATAATAAATAAAGTTTTAAAAACAGTTAGAACAATGGTAGCGAAAACAAAATTTATGACTTGAAATATCATTTACCTTATACTTTGTCAAATGACAACCATCATTGTTATCCTACGTAGCGTAAGTCAACTGGTTACATATTTTTTTATTACAAAGCAACAAACAGTTTTTGCAAGATGTATAACCAGCAGTGGCTTGGTATGTATGTGTGATGTTGTAATCATCTTACTTGAATTACTTGTTTGTGTTGGTTCTAAGAAACTATAACTGACAATAAGGTTATGTCTAAAATCTGTTCTACTATTATTTTCATTTTTCAACCATACCACTCTAAATTTTTGGCTGCAAAAGGAATCTTACTAATACTTTTATACGATTATACTTTAGTAATCAACTTATTTTTTTTTGGTATTGGATAAAGTAAGTAATATAACGCCATTTGACCTCTGCGTGTCCATGGTTCTATAAGATATCTGTTGCATTCATTCATAACTTATGTCTAATAACTTACGGTCTAAGTGGCGAACAACAAATTACTTACGTCATCGCATATAAGAAATAATTATGTAGTGAATGTCAAATAAGGATACAATACATATTTATTGAGCAGAAGTAAAGAAAACGAAACAGATAACACGAATAAACAGCTTTAAGGTATAAAGGACACGATCAGTTACCCTATTACCTGCGCCTTTATAGAAAGTTAAGCCTTTATAATAATACCTAATTAAGCAAGTCGTCATTATTAAAATTTACTTGATTCATAAAATTTATTTATTTTATTTTAATTATAAAACTCCAATAAGCCCTTTTTGCTTAGTAAAAGCACACAAATCTATATTTTTTTTGTAAAAAAAAATTAAATATTATAAACAAGTAACACCACGCAAAATTAACGCGAAACTAAAATAAAAACCGGGATTTAGAGCGGTTGGACGCGTCATACAAAATTAAACTCACATACAGATGGTGCCACTTTGAGCGGCATAAGGAATAGGTCCCTTGTACATACTATTAGCTAAAAATACCGCTTTATGCCTAAATAACGCTTCTGCCAAATATTTTTTGTTATACGACATTCTATAAAAAATTATAATCATATAAAATTCTAATACAAAACTTTCTCGCGAAATGCGTATCTACGTTTCAAGAGGCTAGCCACACATATTTACATCAGTGGACAGAGGCGCCCGTGGCTAAGTTCCAATATTACCTCTCAAATAAAAGTGAAGTAAATAAAATACCAAGTGAAGCCAATATTTTCATTTATTTAAAAAGTGGAATACTACAGTCTGTTTATCTTCGTTTGACAAGAACGTACTGCCTTGGTTGAAATGAAAAAGTCAGTTACTATGGTAACAACAATAAAAAAAATGCATCGGTTCAAAAATTGGTATTAATGATTATTATTTATGAGGTTTTTTTGCTCCAACGGTAATAAACGGAGCCTTAACCTGTTTTTGTGACATGTCAATTTTCTTTTGGGGTTATTTGTGATGGATTATAACAACGTAATTACCCTTTACATTTATTATCTTGCAGATTTTATTGAGTTTAAATCAATATATTTAAATCGAAATAAAGTAATGCGATAAATAAATAAACAAAGCAATAAAAAACTAATATTGAAACTAGGCAACCCTTATGTCGTCATACCACTTTTTGGCCTGACGACAAATTTAAAGGCCAGACCTATTTTTTTCTAAGAAAATATATTTAAGAGATAGTTCTTTGATAGACAAAGAAATATATTTGATGTGTTATTAGATCAATTTAAATTTAATGCAAGAGGTCAAACTGAAAGTATTATAAAACAATTTAGTAAGTCAAAGGATTCATATTTATATCAAACACTAATGTAAGAAATTGGATTTTTTTACCTCAGAAAATTAAAATGGTAGAACAGGGGGAACCACTTTTGAAAAACACCCTGTGTATATAGAAACAATGCATAAATCAGCAGACTTTGAGCAATAAAAGTAAACTGTTTCTTTGTTACTTATTGACCGGGGGGCAGAAATGCATAGGCTTCAAAGTTTATGTGGGAAGGTCTGCCAACCAAGAATGAGATATGCTTACAATCTGTTTACTGATGAAATTAGTTTTTAATTAAAAAAATATACCAAAATAATCCTAAATATTTTAAAGCTGCTCTCTAGTGTATATGTTACCTGAAAGACCGAATTTGGTGAATGTCAACATTCGCCGATGAATGTCAAATAAAAAAAAGCTGAACAAACACTAACCAAAACTAAGAACTTGGGTGCGTTTTGGTTGAAATTAATAAATTTCCTTGGGTTTATTACTTTCAGTTCTTGCTAACCAGAACGCAGCAAAGAGGATAATTCTGGTTAGTGCTCGTTTAGTTTTTTTTTTAAATATGTGACATTCACCGGCGAACGTTGACATTTACCAAATTCGGTTTTTCCAGTAACATATACATTTTTTACCTACTAATGCGGTAAGCTGTATTGGCATGGGTTATGTAGTACATCTAAGAGTACTTCAGCCATACATTTTCTTTTTTATTACACATTTACTACAAATACATTGTCTCTTATATGATATTGCGTAAGTAATTTATGGTAGCTGTCTATACTACAACAAGTAAAACCGCTTTTTTAAGAAGTGTCCATAGAGATCTGTGCTTTACAAAAAAGAAACTTAACCTTACTGTTGTGATTTGTAGCTTAAACGTAGAAGCACAATTTAACTTACTTAGGTGTGCTTATTCAGGATGAACAAATACAGGTAAAGTAACAATCATTTAAAGCAAAAAATTCGGTATAAATTAAATATTTTGTTTTTATTAAAACATATTATACCTAAAATATAAACTTTTTACAAAAAGCATTTATTTACCTAAAACCTTTTTTTACTTTAATTTTAATTTTACGCTACATTTGGGTTAGTTGTATTTTTAGCTGGCATTTTTAGGTAATGCAAAAGTGTTTGATTTTTATTATTTTCACCATAAATATATTCGTATAGGTGAATCACACCACAAATTTTGCTTGTATTTATTATCAGGACTTTCTTTCTTTAAAATCTTATTTCTGCAGAAAATAAATACCAAAATTGAATACTAATGAAAATTTAAGGTCCAATTCAGCTTTAGTTAAACGAATTAAAAAAGGTGTGGTAAAATTTGTATACTTAATAATTACACTTTAAATGGTTGTTATTTTACTTTTACTATAAACATATATTTTTTGATGTTCTTAACTTTAAATAAATAAAGTACTTGTTAATATTAAGCATCTACCAAGTAAATAATGCCAAAAGTTTGTGTAATAATTTATTATAACAATGGAATAAATTTATAATATGTTTTTTCATAAGCAATGCGAACTAAAATTGCGCCAGTTTTAAGGGTTATTTTACTTATCCCGTAATAGTTTCAAGATTTTTTTTATTAGTGCAGGTAACCTACATATGCCCTTTTTCTTTAAAAAAAAACATTATATTTTAAAAGAAGCATAAATGGGGCTTAGTAAGGTGGTACTTTTAATTAAACGTATTGGTATTTATAAACAAAAAAGTTGTTTTAAAGCTTTTTTATCATTTAAGTTTATTAATAGCTATTTATGATATAGGTGTAAAAGTACAATTTTAAGGTGCGAAAGTGAAAGTCCAAACCCACGTGAGCCCCTTAAAACTTACTTTTAACACAAATATTATACAATACTTTTTCTACAAACCCAATAATGCAGTTAAAAATTAAATTATTAAAAAATTGCATCGCTTATAAAAATAATTGAAGTTGACATTTATTCATGAATTCTAACAACCGTTGTTGATGCTGAGCATGTTTACTTCAAATATGATACATCGTGTCAATTTTTAACTCGTTTTAGTTTTTACTTAAAATCAACTTAAAATGGAAGAAAATGTAGGAGAAAGTATTGGTTGCATCGATTCTTTTAAAGATAATAAAGGAAGCGGCGCTGGATTTACTGCCCAAGAAATCTCGTGTACAATATAATATTGCCTACAATAAGTTTATAAATTGGTGTAAGGAGAAAGGTGTTGCTGGAAACTATATAGCGAAAATATATTCCTTGCGTATTTTAAGAAAAAAGCGAAGATTTGGAAAGCATCATCGTTATGGTCGACCGATTAAATGATTTAAGCTATGCTACGCATAAACAATGACTTGGATATCAGTAAATTTTTTTAAGCTCATCGCTTATTTAAAGCCTTAAAAACAGGAATACCAGCCAAAAAATCAAAACCAGTTTCTGAACTGTGCACATGATGATGAATACCTTCCGGCGCAGGTAGGAGCTTTAGCGGGTGACTCTTGACGACTTAGAAGGTATGGGCACTTCATTGATTATTCACATACAAGCTACTAAAACCAAGGTACAATGAAATTTCACTATTGTTGAAAAATTTTATTTGGATTATTATCGAAAGTATATGGCTCCAGAAATCCCGTTGGACAAATCTCTGCTACTATAGCAAGATTTCTGCAGCTTTAAAATCCGATACTCTATATAGGGCATTATTTTCGCCGTTCTTTAGCGAGTTTACTTGACGATGCTGGAGCAAATTTAAATTCAGTGTTTCAGGTAAATTCTTATTTTTTTTTATTAACCTACACAAAAAAAGTCCAACATATACCATCCTTATTTAATCGTGCCCACTGGAAACATAAATTAATTAGGTTTTTTAAACTTTATCTAAATAAAAATAAATTTTTAAATTAACTTAAGTCCAAAAATTATTTGTTTCAGACACTTGGGTATAAAACATGTTTCTTAACATGATTTCATTTTAACGTGGTTTTAATATTGACTTTTGTTACATAATAAGTGTATTATTATTAAGCACAGAAATTGATAGAGATTAACGTAAGCCACAAACCTCATTACAACTAGTGTAACACAACAGATTAGCGATGACAATTACTAAATATTCTCATGAACAGGGCAATTCAATTAAGTCAATTTATTTCATTTGATACTGCTGGTATTTCATACTTTAAACATTGTGATTTATTTGATTTATATGTTCTATGAAATAATTCTTTAAAAATACAGATCATTGATTTGTGTTTTTGTTGGTTAATAAAAATCTATTACATTAAACCTAACCTAGTATTTTGTATTAATTTAAAAATATATATAATAAAAATTTACAAAAAAATAATAATAATTTTAGGCTCAAGGTCCGTTAGTGGTCTAAAATCCAATTCATTAATTTCGATTTACAGTCGAATCAAGTATAACCATTTGATGATAAATTTATTAAAGTTCATAGTGTTACTAAAATTTTTAAGTAATTTTAAATTAATATAAATAATTCCCACAGTTTTATTTAGTTAAAATATGTTTTGTTTTAAAAATTTTTTTTTAAAAAATAATATAGATATATATATATATATATATATATATAATAATATATATATATATAATATATATATATATATTATACTATATATTTATTATTATATATATATATATATATATATATATATATATATATATATATATATATATATATATATATATATATATATATTATAAATTATATATATATATATTATATATATATATATATATATATATATTTTATTATATATAATATTTTTATATATATATAATATATTATTAAAATATATATTTTGCAGTAAATCCATTTTTTATATCTTTTAAATAAATAGAATACATTTTTTTATTTTTTTAATAGATTAAATATGGAGTTTTACAAAAAATATAAAATATTTAGTAAAAATGGCAGTTTTATCCTATGCATTTTCCACATCAATGCCTAACTGACTTTTCAAAAAAATGCGAAACGCTCAACTTTATTTTTTTGTTTGGCATTTTTGGAATTGGAAAAAATATGCATGCTGTGCCAAATAGTAAATTTAACTTTAAACTAATTAAAGAAATATATATTTTTATTTCCATTTTAAAATTCTGCGTTATAATCTGGGCATAATACATCTAATAGTATATCCTATACCCTTTTTATACTATTTTGTAGAACAAGGACCCAATTTAATTAAAAACAATATTATTTAACAAAGGAAGTTATTTTATTATTTTACTAAACTACTAAAAAAATTCTTGTTATCGTTGTTAGGGGCCCTTTTTGACGAAGGGGTTCTCCCCCGCATCTTTTGGGGGGCCGCTCAAAAAACGACTATTACTTTTTAAAAAAGGAAAAAGAAGCGAGTCGGGGCCGGGGACACCCGTAGGGGGAAAAAGCACCGGGGCCCCTTCAGTCCCGCCCCCCTGCACCCGCGTTTGTATGTATGATACATACGGGGAAAAATGGGGCCACACGTCCAGATCGGTCCCGGGGCCACCCCTTTTGTAGGTTTTAGTTTCATTTAGACATGGGGCCTCCTTTTTAAACATGGATGGAGGTGGGGGGAATTTTAAATCCCCTTGTTCAAGAAGACCGACCCCTTGGGGGAAGTCACTGAAGCGATAAACCCCAAAACGTACAACAGAAGGGGAGGAAATATGCATGGTTTTAAATTAGAATTTGAAAACTTTTAGATTTAGATAAAAAAAAAATGGTAAAATTTTAATTTTTTTTTTTTATTATTAGCATTAAAAAAAATCAAAATATTCTAAGGGATGGGGAAATTTTAAAAATTATTTTCTTTAAGATCCGTTTAAGGTTTTAACTTTAAAAAATTCCTTTTTTTAAGGGTTTTCAATGGGTCCTAGTTTAAATCAAATTAAAGTCAAATGATTAGGTAAGTAGGTATTTTTGCAATATTTTTGGAAATTTTTTGGGATTTTATTTCGGTTAATTAACAGCGGGAAGAAAGGAAACTTTTTTTTGGTGGGATTTTTTCCCCTTTTTCTTTCCGGTACTGATCCCACCATGAAGTATTAAAATTTTTTACCCTACATTTTTCCCCTTCAATTTCCCCCTTTTTGGCGGTTTTTGGGGCTTTTTTGGGGAATCCTGTGACAGTGAAAGTATCTTCGAATCGTAGCCATCTCTGTTTTTTTAAAAAAAAATTAAAAAAAGCACGCAGATCCCCGGGGGAAAGGGGTGTTTAAATTTTTTTCCATCCCCCAAAATTTTAATTTAATGGTCGAATGGTTTTCCATTTATTTGAAAGAATACCGAAGGTAACTCTTACAAAACCCCTTGCTCTGCAAAAAAGGTAATTTTTTTATTTTTTTGCGTTTTTAAAATTTTTTTCTCCAAAGGGGGAAAAATTTTGGGGGTGATAATAAAACCCCAAAAACCCCCATCGCTTACTAAAACATATGGAATAATAACTTGTTGGTCTTTTGGGGGTTCGGGGGTGGATTTATCTTTCTGCTCGTAATTGCCCTCCCAAAAAAAAGAGTTACTGGATATAGTAGGGGGGCTTTTTTTTCCCTAGGGGCCCCAAAAACTACAAAGGGGGAAAAAAATATTGACTGTCAGCTACCGCCATCAAAACAATAGGGCAAATATTCCTTGTAGAAACACAGTGGGTCTAGTGTGCTCAGGTTTTTATCACTCGAATGTGTTTCCCATCAACGCAACCGAAACAGTGCGGGGGAAAAAGGCCCTTTTTCAAACCCCGGGAAAACTCTTTCGTTTTTTTGGTTGTTGGCTGTGGAATGCATTTTTTTCTTACAGTCCAAATGCTGGCGGGCGCTTTTGACAATTCCCGGGGAAAAAAAGAGATGCAAAATTTTTTAGCTGTAGGATAAAACCCGGGGAAAAAATTTAATTTGCTGGTAGAAAAAAAAATATATAAACCCCGGTACAAAATTCCGTCACTTTTCCCAAAAATTTTTTTTTTAAAATTTATGATTTATTACTTTTTTTTGTATTCCCCAATTTTTTTAAAAAGCACAATTCGAAATAAACAAAAACAGTGATTT
>JAHBCN010022714.1:0-13123 GCA_019359885.1 Listronotus oregonensis
CTTAAAATAAGGGCAACTTTTTGATATAGTTTCTTTACTTCTGTACCGCACTTACACTAGTCTTCCAAGGAAATATAAAAATGTCCACTTAGAAGGCTTGCAATAGTTAGGAATGTTAATAAATTTTGGTTAAGTAAATATATATAAACACAAGCAATGATCGATTTACAACTATATATTTTTGACACAAGAGTCAAACACTGCATATCTCCAATTTTTTAGGATTATTTTTTTGTCAATTTCCGCTTTAAAACTACTAAAATCAGTAATAAGGTTGTTTTGAAGAAAGCTTTCAATCCCAAGTTCTTGTTCATAAGTTTCTACAAGGACTTTCCTTCTTTCTTCAGGGTTTCTTTTTGGGGCACTTTTTAGGATTTGATAAACATTTCGGTTGGTTCTTATAAAGCCTTGGTATTGCACCATGCTATAATTTAGGGCACGTCAAAGGAAACTCCGGAATTTTTCCACTTTTATCTATATATGTTTCAGTTCTCAAAATGTCACTATTATCAAATTGTTTCCAACACACCACTGAAGAATTAGTCACCAAAAAATTTTCTCTGTGAATAGCACGCAACCAGACCTTTTTATGTTCATCGTCTTTAGGAAAAATAAATGTTATTTGATGTCCCTCTGTTTTAATAACGCTGTGGTAATTTATTTTACATTCCCGGAAATATACATACATACAATGTTGCATATAAACGAAAAAACAACGATTTTTAGTTCACTTATGCAATATGCAATACTACACTACTTTAATTAGTCCTTAATTTAGAACTATAGGCTGCTATTTTTATTTTTAAAACACACAAATTATTTTTTGCGTATCAATCGTTTGCGTTTACTTCTCAAACTGCATTCAACATGCATAGGTTGAGGTTAATATCACGTTTAATCTTTGAATTAATCTAAGGTTTTATTCTTGGATTAATCCTAGGGTTTATCTATAGTTTTGTTTGTCCAGTTGTATACCTTTGAGGTTCCATCACAAAGTTATTAAAAAACTTCTCCTAGAAGTGAAGGAAAAATTTGTTTAATATAACCAACAATTTTTATTTTTTAAGGCATGATTCCTAAGTTCTAAAAAATGTGATTTTTTTTATTTTCTTTTGGAAAAGTAGGTACTTACTGGTTGGCATTCGATTGGCGTATCGATACGATTACGAAAAATTCGGCGTATTCTTTGATTTTCTATTATATTTATATTATCTAAATCGTCGTCCTACTTGAATAGTACATCCTCAAATATTTCGAACGCCTCCATTTTTATTTATTAACATGAGGATTATGACTTAATCCCTACTCCATCCACGAGTTATGGATTACCCTAGGTGAACTCACAAGTTGAAGGTAATCCTATGCTACACAACTGGCTTTTTTTGAAATCTGAAGATTAACTCGCAACTTCAGGGTTATCCTTACCTATACAACTGGGCCTAAGTCCCGCTGTAATAAATTGGCTTTTACTTCACTTAAGATAACCATTATATTATAGTACCTACATACTTAGGAATTAAGCCTGCGTAGACTGCCTCAAGATGAAAAAAATAAAACGATAAAGATTAAACAATAATTAAAATTATGTAAAGCTTACTATTAATAAGTTTTGATATTTATAATAGAATATTTTTAATTTTTAATGCAAAAGAGTAACCGTAGAAAAATCTGTTACTTCCCCTCTTTTTGAGCATGATATAGCGACCAGGGAAAAAGAGATTAAAAATATCCTAAAGTTATCATTATCTTTTTTTTAAAGTATCCCTGTTTAGGGGTTGAAAATTCCATTTCAATGTCAATATCTCTATTTTTCTAATTTTTATGGCCAAAAATAGGTAGAGCCCCACTAAAGCACAATTACCCGGTTTTTGTTTCAGAATTTAAACTGGAGAATCACATTTAGTTATAAATCTAATTTATTGGTAGGTATTTATCCCTGTTCTAGAAAAGTTAAGGTTTCAAAAATATAGCATAGTGGCGATATTGTGAATATGGCAATCTTGTATTCAACAACCCTCTTATTAAAAAACTATTAGACTATTTAAAGGTCAGGCTTAAACAATAAAAACTTTATTTAATTTATTTGTAGAAATATATCAGGAATCCTGTCACCGCGAAAAACATGAATATAAATAAAAAATAACTTATACTTTTGCAAATATATATTTTTATACTTTCGAGGTCGCGACAGGCGCCGCAAAATCCTCATATCTGTATAAATCAAAACGTCAAAATACACTCCAAAGTTCCTAATTTGCTTATGTATGACAAAAAGAAAATACGCATTTACCAGATTCCTATTAATATCATTGGCCAGTTGGGAGGTATTTTTTTTCGGTATTTAATTATAGCAGAACGAATGTTAGATGAAACAAAAAAGAACACATATAACAGTAAGAAGGCAATTTAAATAAAATTAAATTGACAAAAAAAACTAAAAATTGTAATATTTATTTATACAATAAGTAGGATATGAGCTTCATTACAATAACGAGTGTTAAATATTGCCTCGACGAGGTCGTAGACCGAGTCGGAGTAATCACACGAGTAATGTAATGAACTGATACCGCACGAGTAATATATAAAATGTTATCTCGACCGAAAATATTAGTCAAAACATGATTTTTTAATTTTAAATTTGTTCACGTCATGCAGTGACACAAGGTATATCTGTGCCTGTACCTCTACCTGTTTTGGGTTCAAAAAAATCAAACTAGTTTATCATTCAGTTGATATGTCGACATATTTCACTAAAATTAGTCATTTCAACCAGAAATAAGTAGGGTGTCTGATTATTCCCTTCCCTTCGACAGAGAAGAGACGGTGTAAATGGCAGTCTCTTCGCTGTTGCCATCAAAATCAAAAGAAAAATACTAACGAGTGTACCAAAAAAAAAAAAAAAATATATATATATATATATATATATATATATATATATATATATATATATATATATATATATATATATATATATATATATATATATATATATATATATATATATATTAAAGGGGGGTTTAGGGGGTCGGACCCCCATTCTATCCATCTTTCTTGTCCAACAGAAAAAAATTACATGCACCGCGCCGATTGTAGAAAACGATAGTTGCTTAGCAGTGGCGTAACCACAAAATTTGGGCCCCCTAAAAATGCAAAATATAAAAACAAATTAAGTAACAGAAAAAAAACTCTGAATTTTGTATATAAAAAAACATGTTTTAAAATACAAACTCTAACACGAAAGAGACAAATAGAAAATAGAAACATATTCAATTTACAAAACACAAACACTAACTTTAACAACAGATATAGTAAACTAGAGATCTAACAAATAAAAATAAATTAAAACTATTAAAAGTTTTTATTCCTAGCTTTTATATCATCAAATTGATTAATCGCTTCAAATTTAAAGGTGTGTTTTGTTTTTAAAAAACTCTTTTTACTGTTAATTAATGTTACCGTTTTATTATATTTAAGTAAAATTATATAGTTTTCTTTATAGAGATAAAATTTAAAAATTACTAAATTACTTTTTTTTTTAAGCTATAAGACAAACATTTCTAACGAAGGGGCCCATATAATTTTACGCCTGGGATTTTTTCAGGCGGCAAGTACGACGGCCGGGGCGCATATTTATATCTATCACACGCTACTCTCATCCCGAGAGCCGAACGTAGTTTCTTATCTATCACATGTTATGCCAAACGCGCCTTCATAACTATCACCTGTAATCGCTAAATAAACTGTATTTTAATTTCCCAGCGAAAACAGAAATCTTTTAATCTGGAAGTGAGAACACCTCCAGGTTAAAAGACGCACCTTTTTTATGAATATTATGCTGAATATTATTGGAAATTTGTTATTCAAAACTCGATTTTTGTATCCTATTATACAGGGTGTAAATAAATAAATGCGAAAAAAATCAGGGGGTGATTCTTAAACAAATTTTAAGATAGATGAACGCATGTATGTCCTAAAAGTCCTAACTTTTGAGATACAGGGTGGTAAATATTTAAGAACAACATATGTTTTTTTATAATATCTGTGAAACCCCTGTAGATATTGTAGTATAATTTGGTATGCATTTTCTGTGCATCCACCCTGTATCTCAAAAGTTAGGACTTTTAGGACATACGTTCATATAAAGTTTTTTTCTTAAAATTTACCCAAGAGTCACACCCTGAATTTTTTCGCACTTATTTATTTACACAATGTATATACCACAGTATAAAGTACACCTAATAGTACTATATAGATCAAAATAATAACAACAATAATTTCTCAAGTTTTATTTAACATGAATAGTACATGAAACTATCAAATGAAATAATAAAAAACAAAACTTTTTAAACATTTAGAAACATCTGAGCAAAACAACGGTAAAACTTATACAGGTTGTCTTAAAATAAGTACGAAAAACTTAAGGGGTTATTCCTTGTTCAAAATAAAGGGTAATTTGTTGTATAAACATTAGGGAGATATCGCATTAATAGAGGTTAGTTACTTTTAATTACGTTGACTTTTGACCCAACATTTATACAACAAACTACCCTTTATTTTGAACAATAACAACTAACCACAACTACAGGTTAAGAACTACTACAGTTTACTAGTGTATTTAATCGGAAAGACAACATTTTTGACGATCGCATGTGCTAGTTAAAGAGGCGCGTTTGCAAAACATGTGATAGATAAGAACTGCGTTCGGGCATCGCTCGCTTTACAATAGCGTGTGATAGATATAAATATGCGGCCGGGGCTCTACCGGGCCCCTCGCGTTCATGCCCCCCCCCCCACGCCACTGCGGGGACCAGCGGGGGTGTAGCTACGCCACTAGCTAGTCTAGTCTATTTTGTCTCTTCGCGTTGCGCAATTGTTATAATACGGAAAGAAGTGTCGCTTTTAAAAAGTATAAAACGAACAAATCAGGTATCTCTTTTGAGTTTTTTTTTTCTAAGAAAGAGAGACCAAAGCCACAATGTGGACCTTCGTAACTTTTATTGCCTCTGCCCTTGGACGTCTTGATTTGTAATGGTCCAGCGTAGTCAACTCTAGAGTGGGAAAATGGTTGTGATGGTGTAACTCGTGCTGTTGGAAGTTGTCCCATTGCTCGGCTGTCTGGGCCTTGAATCAAATACACTTTATGCAATGTCCAATAGTTTTGACTGTTCTTTTCTCATTGACGATCCAGTACATTTGCCGAATGTATGCTAATGTTAGCTGGTTTCCGCCGTGTAGGGTTTTCCAATTAGCATCATTAATAACCAATTTGCTAAGGTGACTATGAGAATGCAAAATCGCAGGGTGTTTGGAGTTAAATGATGCGATTTCTGCAGCCTTCCCCCGACACGAAGAATCCCATCAGCATCTAGGAATGGATTAAGATTGAGTATCTTACTAGCCTTGGCAACTTGCTTTTTCTCTAGTAGATCATCAATTTCCTCTTTGGGGACCCCTCCCTTGTCAAAGCTATAGCTACTATATATATATATATATATATATATATATATATATATATATATATATATATATATATATATATATATATATATATATATATATATATATATAAATATATATATTTATTCAGAAAAAGTTTTCCTGGCTTGTTTCGAGACGATGTCGAGGAAATACAGTTGCTCCAGCCTACGGGCATTTTACTAAATGCTCAGAGCAGTCATCGCTACAGAGAACAACTTGAATATAGGCTAGTTCGCACACTCACAAGCACTCCTAAAACGAAAAAGCAAAGGATATAAGCCGAAGAAAAGCAAAACATTGTCAAAAGGAGGAATTACCCAGTTCCTTGCCGCAGCCGTTGACGGGAAATTTTTGCTTATTAAGGTAAGGATCTTGAGTTTTTATATTTTCAAAAAATATCTGCAAAAAAGAGGAGTTTATTTTACTTTTTTACAGGTTGGGCTTATCATTGGCGTTGCTGGGGCTTGCAGAAAACAAGAAATGGCCCAATTATTATGCAAAAACGTCAGAGATAAAGGGAAGGTTTTCCAAATTGAAATTCCAAACACAAAAACAAAAATTTACAGAGAATTTTTTGTGTCATCTGGAGGATTTTAAGGAGTCGTCATGGTTCAGATCACGGATCACACGAAATTTTTTAATGATTACAGAAAAGGCATTTGCATACGGCAGCCCGTTGGCATCAATACATTTGGCAGCATGCCGAAAGCTATACCTACAATTATATACCGGACACTGTTTCCGTCGTTCATCCACATCCCTGTTGGCAGATTCTGGAGCAGACCTATTGACTGTCAAACGTCATGGTGGATGGAGAAGCAACAGCGTGGCTGAAAGTTATATTGATAACAAAAACAATTTTTGGTGCGGAACCATCAATCTGCTACAGTTCCTGTACCCCGGCTGCAGCAGCTAATGCCGATTCCCCAGGCATCAACCCAACAAGTTTTACAATTCAGAATATGCCTAAGGTTGCCTCTGATGTAAATTTTACTTTTAATATTTATAATAATTAATTTTAAAATATAAATTGTATTGTATGCTAATAATAATACTAATAAAAAAAATAAAAAATTGTGTCTAAAAATACTGGTTTTGTTAAAACGCGTTATGTAATAAGCATTTACTGCACTAGTGCGGTAATGAACGGGCTATGGTTCATTACCGCACTAGCGCGGTAATAAGACTCATTATGCAACGCAAATATGCTAAAATGAGTTGCATAATAATTACTTATCTTGCAGGTCGTAAATAAAATATTTTATTATATACCAAATTAAGTAACAAAAATGAAATCAAAAATATGTACGAACAAATCAGGGGTCTACATTTATTTTTGAGGTCAATGGCAGCAAAGCCATCCAATAAAAACTTAATCAAAATAGAAACAAAATACCTAATCCAAAATGGAGTGGAGAAAACATTTTACTTAACAACTTTAATTTTCTTTTTTTGTATTTGAAAGGTATTTTCCTAAGTCGACCTCAAAAAAAAATTGAAGACCACTATTTTGTTCCGTGCCTACTTTTAATTTTGTTTTTGTTAATTAATTTATATTTCATAATTTTAAGTGAATTTTTTTTTGAAGTCGACTTAATTTTTTTAAATTACGTAATTTTAAGTTTTAAGTAAAAATTGGATTTTTTTGTAATAAGTAGTAATAGTTTTGTTGTAAATAGTAAAAGGTTTTGTTGATGATTTTTTTCCTTTATAACCACACCAGTAGATCGATAAGCCACTTACCCGCAATGGCGTATATATACGCCATTGCGGGTAAGTGGCTTATCGGTATATACTTTCGAAAAAACCACATAGATAAGCTTGTTTTTTTCACTTAAACCATAATACGAGTTATTTGCTGGGAACGGAATTTGTTTCTCACGCTTTATATTATGTGGGTTTTTTTCCATAATTTCAAGAAGGAAAATAGGATAATTTTATGAAAAAAGAGTAAATTGATCATGTAATGTTTTTACAAATCTTTTTAAGGATTTTTTACCTTAGATAATACTTTAATTCTTTTCACCCTTTTACAAAATACGGGCTAAATAGTTTGTAGGAAATCGACCGATACGTTAGACAAAAAAAATCATATCATAGTTTTTAGTACTCGCTTTTTAGTAGAGTATTGGCTAGGTCCTTTTAATGCCTGCTAAATAACAGCCTATTGTTAAATCCATAGAAGACTTAGCTGTTTAAGAAATTTAAAGCGGACATTTCCCTAAATAAACTACTACTTTTTAAGCCTAAATCCTAAGTGTTTCTGGCTTTCTGATATGTTAAATTAAATTTTTCTAACAAATAAAATCTCTATTTTTAATTGTTTTTAAATTAATAGGGAAATTTATAAATTATGTTTTCTTGTAAGGGTGCCATCTGTTAATCGTTCCAAAACTACCCAAGAGAGAAGCACTCCCTCAAAAAGGTATTCAAAAATGTTTTTGAAGAGGTGTACATATACCGGTTACCTGAGATACCTACATCATTCGTTGGCCAACCACAAAGGAGAAAGGATGGAAAAATTTATTTTGGTTAAGGATACTACCAGAAAGGCGGGAAAATTTAATCTTACTAGCCATACCTTAGAATTTAAGATTAGGCCGTTACCTACAGGAGCCGAACCTGTTAGCTGGGTAAAGGACGCCATAAATCAAGTTATACTGAAAGGTGTAGAGAATGTAGGCCCAAAGGACCTTATAGGAGTAACTTTTTCTTCAAAGAATTTTCCAAAAGGTGTAGGTTGGATGCGGTTTAGGCCGGCTGAAGAAGTGACATTTAACGATGTATGGGATATTATTTCTAATATTTATCAATCTACCTCTCCAGGGTTAAGCTATGATGATACCTTTGTTTTTAAAAATAACCAGTGTAAAAATGTAGATTTAAATAAAGATTTTAATAATATTTTTATATTTTATTTTCCCTACGTTTCTTAGTATAGAGTACTGACATTTACTTGACTGTACAGATAATTTTTTTTAAAAATTTAAACCCCAATATTTTAAAATTAAAAAAAGATTAACACCTCTGTAAAAACTAGTTCTTTGTATAGGTTAAAAGGTTCTTTTCAAATTCCCCCGGTAATGAGCATAGTTTCAACGAAAATATTTCCAGGTATGGTCTCAATTTACTACTTGGAGACCTTTAATTATAGCCGTTCTGCAGAGTTATTTTTTATTTACACTTTTTAAAGAGGGGAGTAATATAGGTTTAGGTGCTACTCTTATATTTTTTTTTACCTTCCTTATAAACTATAGACTTAATTAATTTTCCTATTTTTATTACTTATTTTTTTAAGTTCATCAAGATAAGACTATATCACTACACATTTATTTAGACGGGTAAAGGTATTTAAATTAAATTCTAATAAATAGTTTTAATTTTTTTTTTTTTTATAATATATTTGGAGCTACGTAGAATACGGATGGTCCCTCGGTGTTAGGGGTGGCTTAGGCTGGTGTCTCTGTAATAAAAAAAAAACTCGTTATATAGGATGAATGTACACGGTATTTAAAACCGCAAGAACAGATATTACCAGTTAATCAGAGTTCAAATGTTATGGAGTTAAGTACGGTACATTATGAAATGTGTTATTTTTTCGTAGTAAACGGGCTATTTTTTATTATTTGCAATTTTTGTGGCCACCCAAAATGGGCGAACAATTGTAGACTATGTAGTGTAGTGAAAGGCATACGAGTGTGTCAGGCTTGTATGTGGAAAACAGTCAAATAAGGTAAGTTTTTAGAAAAGTTATTAAAAACATTTAGTTTTTTTTTGTTTTCCATATTTTTATCATAACCTCATAAACCTAAATTTGAACTTAGTAAAATAGACATATTTTGTGGACCCTTTACCTTTTCCTATAAAGTATAATTATTTTTTTTTGAAACGAGCTTCTAAATCTTTTTTTATATTCTATAAATAGGTTATATTTTTAAACACCTATAAGATTCTCTTCTAAAAACCCCTGTATTTTAAATAAAAACAAGGTTATCTACAATTATCTAATTGTAGTAAGGTAAATGTTTTTTTAAAAAAATAGTAACACCTACGTATTTTTATAATAAATTTAAAAACTAGTAAAAATAAACAAATTTTGTTGACTCTTCACCTGATTTATTTTTGAAATGAATTTATAAACCTATTTTTTATATTCTATAAAATAAACTACGTTCTTAAATACCTATAAAAGCCCTCGGTTTTTGTATTTAACCAAAATAATACTATCTATATAATTACTGTTAAACTTTTAATTTAAAAAAAATAGTTTTACTTTCGTTAAGAACGCCAAAAATTTACCCTAATAGTACCACCCTCTCTCCAAGCAACCATTCGTATCCTCCTTATCTCGAAATATATTAATCTGTTTTCAGGTACACCCTCATCAACCTTGATTTCGTAGAAAAGCTAGAATTAAAAAAAACATATAAATATTTGATAAGAAATAAAACTATGTACCTACATCTTCATTGGGGTAAAGATATAGTCCTACAACCTCCAACATCTTCTCAATCCTTCTTTCTGAAAAAATAAACTGATTAACCGAATATTTTTAATTTTCTTTTTTAAAAACTTACGCGGCAACCACTCTGGTAATACCCGAGGCACTGAAAAAATATCAAAGTATTAATTAACTATTTTTAGAATGGTAAAATTACTTACTTCTTCCCCTTAAAAGTACCTCTTCGTCGGCGGGTTGTACGGCCTCTAAGGGTACCGCTGGCTGATCGGCTTCAACAGCTGGAGGTGGTGTAGCCGGGGGTGTTGGGGGCAACTCGTTAGGTAACATTTTGAAATGAGGCCCCCGTCATAATTTCCTGGTTTTTATATTTTTCTTATTATCACAGAGTATGATGTGTTTGCGGTCTCAATTTATCACTTACAGTATGTACAAAGTGTATGTTTTTTCTTATATATTTTTTACCACTACTACATTTTTTTTTAATATCACCGTATTTTTGAAACGGTCACGGTACGTAATACATACTTGTTTACCTTGCCTATGTATCTAAGAACTGTAGCTCTTTGTTACTGATTTACTTTACGATTTTAACCATCTATAAACATGTATATTAAAGTTTTTATGAATTTTCTGGTACCCTTTTTTTAGGATTTAAATATTTTACTAAAAAATAAAAAAATTTTGAATGGGGTCGCTGTGTGTTATACATACCTGGTCACCTTACTGTTTTATCTAAGACTTTTACCCCTTTTGGGGATGGTTGTTTAAATACATTAACTATCTATAAAAAAAATATATATTAAAGTTTTTGATTTTTCTAAAGCCGTTTTTAGATTTTTTATATTTTGGGAAACTTTATACTTCCTGTAATATTCCTACGAACAATATCTGTGGTTGGTTTCTGCTATCTTTTAAAATAATTTATCACAATTTCTCGGTTTTTTGTTACAACCGCTAGTAAATAATTCTCAACTTTAAAATAAAATATTGTTTGTTTTTTAAATTTAAAACCACATTAGGATAAATTCATCTGTGTCGGTTTATAAACATCCTTATATTTTTTTAAAAAATAATATTTTTCCTGTTATCACTGCAACCATTATATCGTAATTCTTGAGAATTTTACCGAAATCAGCTTTACTATTAGCAAAGAAAATAATAGCTAACCGCAACCGCTGTAACTTAATATATTCTTCAAACACATTACTTACGGCGGTTTGCCCCAGTGATACTTAGGTCAACCTTAACTTTAAGTGATACTTAAGTGTAAGATTTCGTTTGCACAACATACACATAACGGTTAACTGTCACTTAACTAATACTAAGTTAACCGAAAATTTCTTTGGCTTAAGTAACATTTTTAATTTTTTAACCTCAAAAAAAAATTTTATTGTTTTGGTGGAAATTATTTGTGTTGTGTTTGTGAATTTTAAAATTTTTTTAAAAAAAAATATTTTAAATAATGACCTTTTTTTTTAAGGTTGGAAATCTGCAATTGAAAAATGCATTCTGAAAACTTTACTTATATAAATTTTTTTTTTTGCATGTCGACAATGCGAAATCAGCATTCAATACAATGCTGTTTACGAACAACCACTTTTCTTACCTAAGTTAAAGTTGTTTCTGACCAGAGCTAATTGTTTGATCGAACACGCAATTTCGGGTTGTCAAGTAACGACTCCCCAAAACCTTAAAAAAAATCAAATTTTCTCAACTTAGGTTAGCCCCAAATATCTCAGACAGAAATCCGGGTACCTTAGCAGGGGCAAGGGGGGTCGATTCACTTAGCTGTGACAAATCGTACGGCCAACTAAGTTAGTTTCCCTTTAATTTTGGTCAAATTTTGCTGTTCGTAAGCAGCTAATGAGTGAAAAAACCATTATGGGGCAAATTTTAACCCTTTATCAGTGTTAACAGATTATTATAAATTTTGTTGGAAAAAGCCTTGGAAAAAACAACAACCTCAAATTTTTCCCTTATTCATTTCATTCACATTTATAAAATAAAATAATCTATTTTTTATTCTTAATAATTTTAGACCGATAGATCAAAAATAAAAAGTTTGGCCTTTTTTATATATTTATCCAAAAGTCCGTCTGAAAATTTTTTTTCAATGTTAAAGAAACAACTTGTATATTTTTTTTTATTTTTTTTTTATTATTTTTAATATATCTTTTGTATTATGTGTTTATAATCGTGGTTATAATTAATAAAATATTTTTTTCCTAATTAAAAAGTTGGAGCCCTTTTTCTATTTTTTTTTCTCGGTTGCTACTACTTATTATGAATACCAAGACAAATAATTAACAATTACACAAATAAAAACCTATTTTTTAAAAAATGAACTGTAAAAAAGAATTTTTGGGGGAAAAAAATTTTTTTTGCCCCAAAATTATTCTTTTTTTTTTTTTTAACGGTCTAGTTACCAAACATCAAAAATAAAATTTTTACAATGTTGCCAAACATTTTTAATATTTTAAATAAAAAAAAAAAAATTTAACTTGTGCAAAGTATTAATCTTAAAGGGCAACCAATATTAAGTGCTACTTAGTTTTTGAACTTTTAAAGTTAGTGGTACAAACCGCCGTTAAAAGGTCGTTAAATTAGCCTCCTGTTTCCCAATCTAATTTAGACTTAACTTACTAATGATCATCTAACTTTTCCTTATCGGAGAAATATTGTAGACATTTTCTTTATTTTAGATCTATCCACTGGTCTATTAGATTCATGGTTTTTTTTGGGGGTCTAACTTTTACATTTAAAAAAAAACGACGGAAATAAGGAATTTTGGAAAAAAATCAAAATTTTATACAATTGAAAAAAAAAAAATTTATATTGAATTTTTCCAAATTTTATTTATGCTGCTCTAAGTTTTAGTTGTCAAAAAAAGTTATCCAAGTTTTAAAATAGAAGGAAAAATTTTTTTTTTTTTTTTTTGGATAGTATAATGCTACCTGCGTTTGAATTTCAGTATAGTACTTGGCATCTGTCATCTGTTTGGACATTGTGTAAATTTTTAATAGTGACTCTTTGCCAACTCCCAGATATTTTCCTACTTTTAGATTTTCAAAAAAATTCTTAAACATATGTTTTATTTTTATGGCCAATTACACCAATAATTTTAAGAAGAAACCCTTTGGGGTTAAGTATTTTTTTTTAAAATTTAATGTAAAACACATTGCT
>JAHBCN010022715.1:0-13184 GCA_019359885.1 Listronotus oregonensis
CCCCAAACTAAAACATGTTATACATTGTTGAAATAAGAATAAAAAGCACTATTTGGCTGCGAAAAATCAATATCACCATAGAAAAAGTGTTGATGATAATTCATCAACTTTACTTTTCATATGGGCGCCATTACATTTTGTTGTAACACGGTATTAACGTTATAGCTATGTTCGCGAACCCATTTCTGTAAAATATCTGTTCAGCTTATCTATTTTGCCAATTACTAATATTTTATTGTTTACAAAAAAAAATGACGTTCGCCGAAATCAAGACCAACTGAGAAAATATTTGTTTTTTTGAAATGAATGAAGTTATAAACTCTTAAATTATAATATGTTATACATTGTTGAAATCAGAATAAAAAGCACTATTTGGCTGCGTAAAAATCCAATATGGCGTCCCTATGAAAAAATAAAGTTGATGATGATTCTAAAAACCCGAAACGTAGAAAATAAAAATTGACTACCCAGACATATTCTACAAAAAAAGTTGCTCTAAAGAAGTTTTTACAGATTTGAAAAAATTTTATTTATAAAAAAAAATATGGCCGATTTTCGAAAATGGATGTTTCAGGTTTTTTCAAAATTTCGCAAAAACCTGAATAGATAAAACCATGTAGTAAACGAGATTAGCTTACTAACATAATTGTCCAAAACTTTCCCTATTTAACCGATTTTCTATCTATCGTGGTTTCCACGGTTCCCATACATTCCCCACCAATTTAGGACACACTGTATAATTCTTTAAAATCCTAGGCCTATATCGAAGAAAGAAACCAATACAATCAAAGTATCTCAGAAGTCATAAATTGTTTTAATAATCACATAACAATAAAATATTTTGTTGTTTGAATTGCGGTATATTTTCTTGATCACTTGCCAAAAACTTTTATAATAATTTTTCGACGACGAAATTATCCTTACTTTTAAAGCAAAAGCCATTGCCAAACAATTTGTTGCCAGTTTATAATATATAAGAAATAATTTTTCAATAAAGCTGATAAAATGCATTAATTATTTTCCTAATACCAAATGATCTTTCGAAGTGGATGAAATTCCACTAATCGTCTTAAATGTACTAGTGAAGTATTTTTACATGCATCTTTCGGATTTCTTACGATAAGGGCATTTTCCCAAAATGCCAAAAGGCCACACGTGTGCAATATATTTCCAAAAAGAGAATCCAAAAGTCATCATTTCAGTTATGAACTTATCTCTCTTCTCGCAGTTGTTTGCAAGATAATCGAAAAATTCATCAATTTCGAAATGCGGCTTACGGATTTTTTTACACAATATCCAAAGCAGATCCTATTTTATTTATTTTACATAACTGAAACAACCTTTTAAATAGTTTCTTCTTCTTCTCTAATTTACCAGCGGAGGCATCGCAGCCTCCTGGGCTTTTTGTGACTAATTTTCCATTTTTCTTTTATATCAATCCTTCCCTTAGTCTTGTTCCTTTTATTTTATTTTTAGATAGTTTTGGCGAATATCAAATTATTGCCCTTGCATATCTAAGGGTTTTGGCCAGGTCTTGCATCCTAAGTTTTTTATCAAAGCTTCTTCCACCTAACCAGTTTTCTTTGTAATTCGGGTAGAAGGTTATTTTTAAAATGCTGTATAGCATGTTGTATCACTATGAAAATGTGTTGAAATTCTTTGGATGGGTACTTATAAAGGTATTTAAATGGGGGTTTTATTGCCGGCATAAAATCCTCAGACAGATTTGTTTTGTTTAATGTCCTGAACTATTATAAATAATTGTATTGATACAATACCTGCTTTTACCTTACTCCCTTATAACTTTATAATAACAAAAAGCATAAGCATAATAACGTTTTGACAGATAAGTACTACATCACGAGGGAGTTATTTCAAAGGTACGTAGAGGGAAGCATTGTCAGAGTTCTCAAATGTAGGTTGTATCACAGTTGTATATTTCAAATTCTTAGAATTAAAGTGGAAATCAAATCAGTTTATTTAGTATCTAATTTTTCTAATTATTAAAAAAAAACATTCTTATAAATAAGTGATGTACTTATTATATCGTGCTTAAAATAAAAGAAAATAAACTCATATAAATAAAACAGCATTAAGCTTAAAAAAGCGGGCATTGTTGATATAAAATAAAATTATGAAGATAAAATAGAATAAAATAAAATACCTATACATTAGTGAGATTTAGCACTACGTCTATTAACAGGGACCGCTTCACTTAAGGATATTGAGGCTTTGGGTTTCCTATTAAGATTTTCATTAAGGTTATGTTAAAGATAGTATCCATTTCACGAATAAGTCGTGATTTACGTAGATATAATAATTATTAAAAATAATGTCATTATAGAAATACATTATGAAGTGTGACCGATCAATTTGGCAACAAAACAGTTTAACAAAGATAAATATCAATAACTACGGAGTTGTGAATTACGTGATAGATAGGGTACCATAAAAAAGTTTTAAAAAACAATAAATAATAATATTATTAAGAGTTCATAATAATCCAACACATTTTCACACTATTAAAACATGCATACATAGCATTTTGCATAACATTTTTAACCGCCGCTCTGGGCCGTAGTATATTATGAAGCGAAAATTTGCGCGTATTGGTCACTACAATCTATACTGCGATTCAGAGCAACCTCTGTCGCCGTTGCTCTGAGTAACAGTATAGTATGTAATTACGCGGCCGGGACTGGCACTGACTTGATATTAGCCTAAAAATAAGTTAGTGTTAAGTATCACTAATACAATTTTTTGTTCTACTCGCCAGGTGATTAAAGGTTTAAACATAACATTTGGAATTGGCAGTATCCGAAAGACACTAACATTAATTAAAGAATAAGAAATTTTACAGCAAATTTTTTGAATATTACTTAAATTAAAAAATATACAAAATGACATTATTATCGTCTAGGCCAGATGGCATACCAGCAATAGTTTTAAAAAAATGTGCTTCCGAGCTTGCAAAACTCTTCCTTCTAAGCATCTATTCTTTCTGTTCTCTACAAAGTAATGGCAAAAATTCATTAATTCCCAAATCTTCAAGTATCTGGTACAACACAAAATCTTACATGATAGGCAATACGAATTTCGTCACAGAAGATCCACAGTTGATCTTCTTTCCTGTGTCTCACACAACTGAAACAAGTCGCTTGAGTTTCTTGGTGAACCCCAGATCGTTGCCCTTGACATATCCAAAGCTTACGTTTAGGTCTGGCATGACGGGCTTCTTAAGAAACTTTTTTCTTACGGTCTCTTACTGGAGAGCCTAAGCTTTGCTTTTGGCTCTCCAGTTTCCTTTCTAATCGACGTATATCAGTTACTGTAGATGGTCATTCTTTCAGCTTCAACCAGGTTAATACTGGAGTACCTCAGGGCTCAGTACTGGCACCCACTCTGTTTCTTCTACACATTAACGATCTTCTCTCTTCCACAATTAATCCATTCATAGTTTTTCTAACGATAGTGCCCTCCACCCTAACATTCAATTTCTCAAGCCAGTCAATAAGCCTGATTTGGAAACCAAAACATAGGTCAATGCGGATGTCTCTCTCACAAGACGTCAAACTTATTTTAGATTGGGGCGCCAAAAATCTTGTTCAATTTAATGCCTCAAAAACAAAGTCTACCAATGCTCATTCGTTACATATGAGCGGCCAAGTTCCGCAGAACAAAAAGTCGTTTAATCTTGTCGGCGTTAGTTTTCAGAATAACCTCGACGGCACAAACACTTTACATCCATAGCCTCGGCAGCTTCAAAAAAGCTTGGATTCCTCTTTTGAGGCAGAAAGTATTTCTCTTCTTCTAATCTGTATACTCTGTATGTATCCCAAATCAGACCCTCTTTAGAATTTTGTTCTCATGTCTGGAGAATGGCGTCTCCTACAACACTCAGCATTCTGGACCCCATTCAAAGAAGAGCCATTTGTCTTATTAATGATCCCCCGCTTACAGAAAGGCTTTCTCCTCTTGCCCACCGTCGAGCTGTGGGGGATTTGGCTCTTCTATAGGTATTTTCCCTGCTTCTTCTCAGAAGAGTTGACCAGTATAGTCCCCTCTCTGGCAGCTGTCAACAAAGCAACACGTAGTGCAACTTTTATGCATCCTTTTACAGTTTAACTAGAGCTTACCGCTTTCTTCCCGGAGTGTCCAGACTTTGGAACCTGCTACCCGCAGAAGTTTTTCCTTCCCCCGAATCTCCAAATATTCAAGTCTCGTGTAAACAAACTTTCTCTTACCACTTTCAAGACACCCTCGGTATGTTAATACTTAGGCATTAGCCTTCGTGGACTGTCCAAAAATAAAAAAAAATTATAAGAAAGTTTTAAAAATATAATTTAATTAATGTTTCAAAAACTTCTTGTTGGGAACTCGATAAAAATCTCTATTTTGTATATTTTCCAAGATGGAGATCTTCGGTCCTGGTCCCGGCGTATAGAAGCAAAAAAACTAATCAGAAACAGTTGACCTTCACGAACTGACAGATTGCCTAAAACAAAAAAAAAAGAAAACTAAAATTAAAAAACTAAAATAAAAATTTAAAAAAACAAAATAAACTAAAACATATAAAAATTGACAGAATTTTATTTTTTAGTATAAATTTTCTGACGTTCTAAAACACAGAAACGAACTTCTCTTTATACATGGTACCCGTCAAAATAGAGTTTTTAAAACCATTATGTATATAAAATATCCAATACTTTACAGCACCACTAGTGCATCGGACAGCTTTACGAGGAGAACACGATCTAAATGCAAAACCGTTATATCAGGACTAAATGCTCCATATCTGTTCCGGATCAAATAGGATTTTGATAATATTTCGTTAATAACTTTCACATAACACATCATTAAATCCTGATTAGGCTTTGGCTTCATCTAAATTATGTAAAACACAAGCCGAGCGGCATTTATTGAATTGCGTTGTATGCGACAAATGAACATACACTGATGCCAAATTTTAATCATTGTGGGTACTATAAAATATTAGTAGAGAATCGGGATAATGGATTAGAGATTCTGCATAGTAATACCATGAAAATTGAATTTATATAGGTGCAATATGCGCGTTGCCTGTTTGTATCTTATAGTATGTTTATATTAAAATAATCCAAGTGTTAAAGTTAAATGATATTTGTGGTTCTGGATCGAAAGAGTGACCGCAAAAATCTCTAAAAAACTGCCTGTTTTTTCACAATTCACAGAGAGGTGAGAAAAAGACATACTAATTTGTATTTTATACCAAATTATTGGTCGCAAAAAATTTGGATAAGCATTATTTTTAGTTTTTTACAAATTTTTAAAAATCACCCCTATTTAATGGTTGGAAAGTTGCCAAATCTGAAGAATTGCAAAAGAAACAGTGTATTAAAATTTATTCTCATTGCGATTTTTGTTTCAAATGGATCTTTGAAAAATAAAATAATACATCTCCATTCTTGAGAAGGTTGTAAACCAACCCCCAGGGACTATGTGGCGGTGCAATCATCCCCTAAAATATACAGGGTAAGTCTATTAAGTGAGATATTGCTTTAACTGTTCAAATTGGAGAAAAATGTTTTAACAAAAATTTTTTGGTTTTTGCTGCTCTATATTTTGCGAAAACTTATGTATCGAAAGTCTGAAAAGGGCGAAGTTCCTTTTTTAAAAACTCCCATATTTTTTGTTACATTTTTGTTTTCTATAAAATTCTAGATATTTTTTGTCTGGCATATCTATCCCTATATTCAATTGTTTACGGGTATTCGCATTTAAATACAAATCTGGGAAGGAAAAATCCGCTCATTTTTTCCGTTTTTCGTTTCTATGGTTTCATCGGTTTTTTAGAGTGGCATAATAACCCTAGTAACTAGCTAAAAATGTCAACGCGACAGTTTTTTAAGTATAAAAGTAGTATTTTAGATACATATCTTATCGTCCTGAGCAGATATAACAAAAATTTTCCAGTAAATGAACTACATATGTGATATGGTTCTAATCATCAAAGAATGCAAATTCAAGTTAAAAATTGCGAAACGTTCGTATAGATCAAACCGGTAACATATTTAAAGATTTAAGAATATAGTTCCTGTATGTTGTTTTGTTGCTTTCAATAATCTGTAAAAAAAATATTTAAAATGTTTTTTTCTTGTTAAAGGTTTAGCCTATTTCTACTTGTGATATCTAATTTCTTATTAACTATTACTATGGCTGTTTTGTCACTCAAAAAAACCGCTGAAACCATAGAAACGTAAAACAGGATTAAAAGTTAAGCAAACTTTTCCCTTCTCAAATTTATATTTAAACCAAATATTTCAAAAACAATTAAATATAGAGATATGATATGCTTAACCAAAAATATTTAAGATTTTACGCAGAATTTAAAAATATAACAAAAAATATAGGTTGTCACTTAAAAAAATGAACTTTGTCCTTGTACGGACTTTCTGATACACCCTGTATACATAATGTTGTTCGCAAAATATAGAGCAGGAGAAACCAAAATATTTTTGTATAAAACATTTTTTCCAAACTTGAATACTTAAAGAAAAAAACGGGGGGTCTCACTTCACAGTTACCCTGTATAAAATTATATGCAACAAAAAAAAACAGATTTTTCAGAACATTTCTCATAAGAAATAAATGTATATGATAATCAATGACCCTTATCAATTGGAAAAATTGAATGAAATGCTTGCTTTTTCAAAAAACAGTATTATCTTTATGTAATTTTTAAAAATTTGTAAAAAACGAAAAGCAATGCTCATCCTAATATTTTGCGACAAGTAATCTGGTATAAAATACATACTTTTCCCACCTCTCTGTTAATTGTAAAACAACAAACAGTTTCTAAGCAAATCTTGAGGTCATTCTTTTCGAAAAACACTGTATTTTTAATTTTTATATGAAACTTTAAATTATTTAAATTTAAGCTATTACTCAGGTTAAAGCAATTTTTTTTGAATATTTTTATCTTGAAAACGGTGATTGACTTTCCACTGAAACGTTTATACGTTCTTCAAATGTTAAGGAGTGTTTTCTATAGGGTCAATTTATCTAAAGTGGTAAAGAAAATTAGTTGTTTGACGCATTTTTTAAAATAATGAAATCCTTCAGGTTATATCTCAAGACTTAAAAACCAAGTTTTTTAAATTTTTAACTCAAACCGTTTATTGATGGCAGCTTCTTTGGTTTTATTGCACACTCCTAATTTTGCTATTTTAAAGGTTAAAATCTTGTTTATTAAGTAAGGAATAACAATTATCAAGTTGTTTATTAATTAACCTACCTTTTTTTTCTATGTTAAATCACAGGACAAATTGAATGTAAAATCCAGCTTTTTACTTTTTGTTAGTTTTTTTAATGTAGAAGCAGAGACAAATACAATCTGATCTCTTTTATTTGTTAGTATATGTTGGTAGTATAACCACAAATAATATTTAATAATTGAAATAAAACAACCCTTTAATGTTTTTGAGTTTTCAAAAAATTATTTTTTAGGAAAATTTATCATTTATCCCCGAAATAACTCTGGTTAAATTGTAGATAAAAATCTTAAATTTCCTATATTTTAAGGCTGCTATATAAGCAAAGAGAAAAATGTATAGAATGTAGATAGAGCAATATACTGACCCAGAAAAGTATATTAAAATGGTAAATACTGCTTTTTCCATTTTGTGAATCGCAACCATCAAAATTGAGAAAACATCAGTCATTTTTTAACAACATAGTTTTATGTTCAGACATGGTCTCAAGCTGGCATAACATGAAACCAGCAGATGAATTGTTACATAGAATTGGTTGCAACAACATAAGGCATAATAATATATTAAGTATAAAAGCGCAATATAAAAGCTCTAGCAGCAGTTTTAGTGTGCCCTGAACTGATTCTTCATCGTTTTAAAAGTGTTATAACTTTTTTCTTTTATACACATAATTTTGTCAGTTTAATCAAAATTATTTAAAAGTCAAAATTAAGCATTTGTCAAAAAAATATTTTTTTGAAAATTCATAAAAATTAAAGGGTTTGTTTATCATGATTAATATTATTTGTGATTATACAACAAACATATTCTAACAAATAAAAAAAGAAATGAGATTGGGACTCTCCCTTTACTTGAAAAGCATTTACAAAAACTGTAATTTTGCTGGATTTAAACATTCAATTTGTTCTGTAATTTTTACGTAGCAAAAAAAAGTAGGTAGGTAGGTTTAAAGTAAGCGGATTTTTACGCCCTCCACTGCGCCCCCTGGCTTGTGACTACCCTTTTTATATTTCTCCCAATGAAACAGACTTCTAATGAATCCGATCCAGATTGGGAGAGAGTTCTTACATCTCCTCTTACTAGTGTCGCCCAAAAAAAGATCCAATGTGTTCTGATGTGTTCTGGTGTCCCCGTCTCCCAAAGAGTATGACGGGGAGACGGTTAGATCCGTCTTCCCTCCTCTCTGGGCTTGTGACGTGGGGTTTTTTGGGTCCTTGTTACAGGAACCAGATGTTCTTTCTGAGGCCGCATCCCGGCCTTACTCAGAAAACGGCCCCATCCCCTTTAGGCCAATTATACGTTTGAGACTGGTAAATACTTTTTTTAAAAGGGCCCCGGAAAGACGTTTTTATTTATAATAAAGCAACTTGATTACAATATATAGCAGTCAGTACAATTGTTTTTCCGATATCGCTAACAAGGCCTTCACACATTAGCAATGAGTATTACAACACTGACCAAATAACTTCCTATTATTAACAAATATAGTTTTTCAAAAGAAGAATAACGTGGAAGACTCAATTTGCCTAATTTTTAATTTTTAGTTGCTTTAACAACAGAAAAAATAAATAAATAAACTTTTTACTTGTTTGTACATATAGTTTGCGTTGAATATTTTAAAACATTAAAGTTATAGACATTTAATGCACAGTAGATCGAACCTTTAAAAATAGTTTTACAGAAATTCCAAATCAAAACTTTTCGGGATTTGCCCGTTTCGGTCGGCCACCTTGTCTACTTGTGACCTTAGTGGCACCCTCGAACGGTTTTATCCGTTTCGGTCACACCTTGCCTTTTTCCCCCATGAGAGCGGTTCTGTCCGCGTTTGGGCTAGAAAAGTAATTAGTCCACCATGGCAGAGCCCCGCATTACCAGTAAGGCTAGATACTCTAAGAGGTCGCTTTGTATCTGAAGCACCGTTGGAGACACCTGTTTAAGGCACCGGATGTCATTCACTCATCAGCACGGTATGGTAACATTTTGGGAGTTAAGCCTTGTGTTCATCTTAGCCTTCGGATCCGTTCCATACGCTAGCCAAAGATTGCCGATAATCAGCTCGGGCATTTTCCCAAAAAAATCCTACTGGGCCCAACCACGACAACGACGTGTGAACACAGCGGTTGAGAAAAAAAAAGATAGGTAAATAAAGAATTAAACCTTTATTTTTTCCTTACTTACATTAATAAAAAACAAGATTGTTTTTGATTTATCCTTTTACAACAGATATTTTGAAAGTAAAAAATGTTTTTGTAAAGCCTTACTATTGCAAAATTAGGCGTGTGCATCAAAACCGAAATGGCCGCAATCAGTACACTGTTGGAGTTAAACATTTAAAAAAAATGTTTTTTAAGTTTTAAGATATAGGGGCAACAACCTGGCAAGTTTCATTATTTTTAAAAAGGGCAACCAACCTTGGACCACTCTAAATAAAATGATCCTTTAATATGTTTCAGGCGATCTGTAAGTTAGTTCATAGGGGTTAGTCAATTCTAGCGCAACTTTATTTTTTAGATAAATAGATATTTTAAGTTTTTGTTGCTTTTGCAAGTTTGTTAAACTCACCTTTATAATTTTATACATACAACATTTTTTTCAAAATTTTAATAACATTGTTTTAAGTGTATAATTGTCAACTTTGCTAGAAATGATATTAGGAAAATAATTTTATTTTTACCTAATTTTCGTCTCAAATTAAAATGGTATCTATTGACTTAAAAAAAACAACAAACTTCGGATATTCAGCAGTCACTGTCCGCACCAAACTTTCTCGGAAAACTATAAAGATTTTCAACGGTGGAAACTTCATTTTTTCCCAATCTATTTGGGAAAACTTCTGATAGCCTTTTGTCTATAAGAAATAAAGAGTTTCGTTCGTTTTGTGCCGCGGCGTTCGGGGGCAAAACTCATAGCCACCAAATTTGCCGCCTTTTATTCCCTGGGGATATTTCCTTTTTGCTTTTTACTTGGACAGGGTTGGGTATATTACTGAAATCTGCTAATATTTAATGGTAGAAATCGTATTTAATAAAACACAATAACAAAGTATACGCGGTATTATCCCAGGTTCTACAGGGTGTTTTAAAAAATGGGACAACGCCTAAAGGGAATTCCTTGGCAAAAAAATAAAACAAAAATTTTATATAATCGTTGTTCCATTTTTTCAAGATACATAAGATTTAGAATTGCGATTATGCCTTATTATAAATCGATTTTTTTTTAATTCCAATAAAACTTGGTACGGTAAGAACACTGACTGTAATAAACGTTTCAATAATAAATTTTTGTTACTTTTATAAAACAGTGGTGTACTTGGGGCAATTTATTTTTTCTTTACCATTATTTTGTCACATCTTTTTTGGTATTAATATTACTAATAATTTAATACATGGACTTATTCTCTGGTTTGTTCTACATGAACGGGTATAATTTTAAACTTCGTGGTACGAAAGGACAAAAAACATGAAAAATTAAAGACAATGGTATTTTTTTGTGCCAAAAAATTAAAAATCTCAAAATTCTTAAAGTTTATTAGGTATTTTAAGAATCTTTTTATAAAGAACAACCAGAATAAGTACTATGTACCAAATTATAATAATAATATCAAAAAAGTTATAACGAAGTTTTTAAAAATGAATAAGACTGCCCGATGCTACACCAGTGATCCATAATAATAAAAACAGTTTATCATCAAATGCTGTTTTCGGTTAATGTTCTAATGTTAACAAGTTTTATTAACTTAAGGGCCTGATTTTAAAATACAGGAAAAATTGAGTTTTAAAAATTGTTCTTTAACACCTTGTACCTTATAATTGGGGCCGTTTTGGGCCTATGTTCATATAATATTTTTGCCCTATTTTTCAAAAAAAAAAAATTTAAACGTTGTCCCATTTTTTGAAACTACACCTTGTATATGGACAAGACAGGCAGAATCTTATCGGATATATACCACATTTACGTTTAATAAAAAAAACAAATAACAGTTTTGCTTGTTTTGCTTACAGTCTATATTTTTAAAAAATTTTTTTTAAACCCTTTTTTATTTAGGTTACAGAAAAACCTTATTTATTTTTCCATTTAATAAAACAATAATAAATGCTTTTTTTTTTCTTTAAAAGTTTACAAAGGTTTTTAAACCCAAGCAAAGAAAAAGTCTAAGGGCCGAGGGTATCTTCACAGAGGCTTAAATATTTGAGATTTGTAAAAAGCGAAAACCTCTGTGGCAGAAGATTCATGTTTACATACTCTAAGGACAAGGTGAAAAACAAAGTGGGAAGTTCAAGCCCCCTCAAATTGTGAAGAAATGCATAAAGTGGCACTGGCTAATTCCTTAGAGCAAAAGCCAAAAAAAATCTAAAAAAAGCAAAAGATATTTCACACCCCTCAGGCAAGAGAAGGAAGCCTTGAAGTGGGGATCACTGTCCAGGCAAAGAATCAAAATGCAGATTGTGAAACGCCATGCTTCAAACATAAAAAAAAAATTTAAAAAGTATCTTTTTTTAAAAAATAAAATTTTACAGAAAAAAAGGGGAATATTTTTTTGGTAAAAAAAATGATTCTAATATTTTTAAAAGCATTTTGGGGAGATATTTTTGAGGCAGCGAAAAGATGTTTTTTAAAGGGACAATATTTTTATGCCCCAATCCAATATTAGGTTAAGCCCTGTGATAGAGATACTTGTTTACCCTGTGCTTTTTTAAGTAGGCCTAGAAATTGGTTTCAAAAACTAAATATTAGAGTACTATCCTAAAAAAAAAAAAAAAAAAAAAAAAAAAAAAAAAAAAAAAAAAAAAAAAAAAAAAAAAAAAAAAAAAAAAAAAAAAAAAAAGGGGGGGGGGGGGGGGGGGGGGGGGGGGGGGGGGGGGGGGGGGGGGGGGGGAACCCCTTAATTTTTTGGGAAATTTTTTTAAAAATTGGTAAAAAACAATTTTTAATTAAAAAAACCAAAAAAGGGTTTTTTGGGGGGAAATTTTAATTCTTTTTAGAATAATTACAATGGACAGCTTTAAAACTCATAGGAAAAATGCCTTTTGTCATAAGAAATTGAATGTGGCGATTTAAATGGGGGCAAAATTAGGCGCACAATAGATAATTTCTGCAAGAATAAATCTGGATTTTGGTCATTTGTTACACTATCTTTCAAAACATTTATCATATAATTATCAGAATATAATTTATTATACTGGACCCTCGGATGCTATGTAACTACTTATCTACCTGTCCGAAAAATGCTTCTTTAAAATATCTTTTTTTTTTCTTATAAAAAACTTTAGGGAAAAGTTAAAATTCATTGGCTAGTTTTAAAAATCCTAATTTTTTTCAAATCTTTTAAAAAATAAATTCATTCAGTATATATTTTTAGCAACAACAAAATTTTTTAGGTATTATTTTAGTTTTTCCCATATATAATAAGGTATAAACGCTAAATTTAACAAAATATTAAGTTTTTTTTGTTATTTTAGGTATTTATTTTATTTTTTTATTTCAAAAATTATAACTTAAATCCAATTTTTTACATAAAAAAATTAATTTGTTGATATAAAAATAAATCCAAACTATTTTTTTTTTTAAAATATCCACAAAAATGAGACATTTTCAAAAAAACAAACAAATAAAAACGGTCCCAGAAACGTTTATGTAAGTATTTGTTTTCTTTAAGTTTAAATTATTTTTCAGTGTTTTTTAATTTTGGGTGGTTTTTTTTTTTTTCCTTTTTTTGTAGGGGACCCTGTACTTCGATCATTACGTTTTTTTCAAAATTTTTCTTGTTGGTTTAAAAAAATGGATATTGTGCCAACCCTGGATTTGGGGATACTGCATTACACTGGGTGCCCCTTTTTCTAAATCATTTTCGATTTGCATTCGGCTTTGCCCCTTGTTTGGTCCATTCGGAACAATGAAACGGAAAATTGACTTTTTGGGCTTTTTGCTTTTATT
>JAHBCN010022716.1:0-13287 GCA_019359885.1 Listronotus oregonensis
ATTTTTATGGGATACTTGCCTTGTATGGTTTAGTCTAGGTTAGTCGCTATACCCCATTGTAAATTTTATTTTCATCATATGGACCAATTTATGAATTTATGTTAATATCAGTTATCATATTTTAAGAATTCTCATTATAAACCGTTTTTTTGACATATACTTACCGTTTGGTCAAGTAACTCAGCGCCCAATAAATGTGTTTATTGTCTAACAAAGCAGACGGTGTTTTTTGCCCTATAATACCTCAACCAAACCTATTTATTTAGCTTTTATTATTATTATTATTTTTATCAATTACCCTTAAGGATTCTTGATATCGAGGACCTTCTAGTTTGGGTTTCGGGTTTAATTTTTTATATGGACAAACTAGTGGCGCCCTGGTCGTTTGACCCACTCCCACGCCGACTAGCAGTTGCGAGCACATGTTACGTTAGCCCATTCTTAGGGTTTAGGTAATATTTTTAGGTGGTACTTTAAAATTCATTAAAATTTTTAATAGGGTATAAAACGTAACTATATATATATATATATATATATATATATATATATATATATATATATATATATATATATATATATATATATATATATATATATATATATATATATATATATATATATATATATATATATATATATATATATATATATATATATAGATATATATATGTCGGAGAATGGGGTAATATTATTATCGGTAGACATGTCCTATTAATATAAATAATACTCGGCAATCCGTCAAAACACACAACTAATTATGATTTTGACTAAATAAACGATTAAAACACGGATTACACAAACCACACTAATTAACATGTAAACTACAGTCTATAGATAAAAACAATGCAAAAGTACGAATAAAAATAAAATAAATGAACTAGCGATCCGAAGCCGGTGTCTCTACGTTCAGTTCTCTCTAAAAACTATCTATCTAATTCCTTCTCAAAGTATTCATTCCCGGCTTCGTTTCACTCTCCTCG
Source organism: Listronotus oregonensis (assembly GCA_019359885.1). Lineage (NCBI taxonomy): Eukaryota > Metazoa > Arthropoda > Insecta > Coleoptera > Curculionidae > Listronotus > Listronotus oregonensis. Next base: position 981 of record JAHBCN010022716.1, read on the forward strand.
ATATTTTAAACAAATATCAAGTCATGTCCTTTATTTTATTTCTAAACAAACTTAAAATCAACATTAACCCAGACTCATAAAGAATAATTAATGGACGGCCGAACCGTCGCTCGTAACCAAAAACTCAACACTTAGCTTATTTCTAATAAAAACAAATCCTTATCTTAATGTTCTTTTAAAAGAATACGTAAAGCCGACACGGCCATTCTGACATGTCGCACGTCCTCGTGCGCTAAGCCATTGTTCCACCTGGAACAACCGAAACAACTAGTAAATAACAAAACCACTCGTCCATCCTGACAAGTCAAAAACATATAAGTAAACAAACACTACTTAGCATATTACCTTTTTTACATTCCAAATATTCTTTTCTCAACTTTCACTCCTTTACACCTAGCTACCATAGTAGCACACAGAACAAATCATCGCTGCGATTACTGAAACATGATGTGACGATCATGAATCATAATACGTGAAGAAGAAACTTCTTCATCACAGCATGTATTTCAACAAAGCAATACAACTTTACATTTATTCCAACTACCGCAGTAGTTTCAAAGTAACAGATAACCACAGCTATCTTTACTATATACAACCTCATGCTTAACCTAGCTACCGCAGATAGCTAGCCAAGCACCAGACAACCGCAGCCGTCTTAACTTCACATCTAGCTACCTCAGCAGCTATTCCCAGTAACAGATAACCACAGCTATCTTTACTAGTTTCACACTTGACCTAGCTATCGCAACAGCTATCAAGTATCAAATAACCACAGTTATTTTTGCTTAGACAACCGCAGCCGTCTTCAAACTTCACATCTAGCTACCTCAGCAGCTAATTTTAGTAACAGATAGCCGCAACTATCTTTACTAGTTCCACACTTGACCTAGCTATCTCAACAGCTCTCAAGTATCAAATAACCACAGTTATTTTTGCTTAGACAACCGCAGCCGTCTTCAAACTTTACATCTAGCTACCTCAGCAGCTAATTTCAGTAACAGATAGCCGCAACTATCTTTACTAGTTCCACACTTGACCCAGCTATCGCAACAGCTTTCAAGTATCAAATAACCACAGTTATTTTTGCTTAGACAACCGCAGCCGTCTTCAAACTTTACATCTAGCTACCTCAGCAGCTAATTTCAGTAACAGATAGCCGCAACTATCTTTACTAGTTCCACACTTGACCCAGCTATCGCAACAGCTATCAAGTATCAAATAACCGCAGCTATTTGCTTCTCTTAATTAGCTAATATTATCCCGCAGTCTAATATTAGCCCCACACTTTTTTTCTTATACCCACGATTGCTAATCTCTTTAACCTATTTATTCTTACTCATTAGCCGACACTGGCTCATCCACGCATTGTTCAGCATCATCACTCTCAAAGTCAAATATCTCTTGTCCTTAACCAGTCGGCACAAGCCGCCACTGGTCGTGAATAAATTTACTTAGCTCTCCTTTACTATTTACTTTTTCTACTTCATATCTATCATTCAATAACACTCTTTTTATCCTGTATTGTTCCCTAAACTTACAATCCAATTTTGATAACATTCGCTCTTTACATTTAGCGTAAACAAAATCACCTATTATGCCTTTATTCGCATTAAATCGTTTCCGCTATCTCTCTCTCTCTCTACCCAATAAAACATCAAAAGAAATGCATTCATCGGGGACTACACATAAAACAACAAGTTCGAGAAAAATATCTTGAATTTCAACCAATACTATAATTTGTAAATTACACAATATAGCATTCCCACCTTAACCTTTCAGAGATAACATGCAGTCTTTATATTTTCCGTTTAACAAAACTAAAACACTATATTTAATCAAAGAACAGTCAGACCCTGAATAAAACAGAAAAGGAACAATCTTACCATTTTTGGTTTTCATTTGTCCTTGCGGCAATACCTACACTTTCCTGCCTTTCTTCATATCTCGGTTTGTTTGTAGAAGCTTGCTTTCCTTTATTAGGACAACTGGCCGCAATATATCTGGTTTTCCACAACCAAAACACATAAAAGACCTTACGATTTTGCCATCGTGCACTACCTGCCTATTCACAGATGCAACATTCACTCGGCACTGATAAGCCTTATGTCCAATTTTGCCACAAACACGACACTTGCCCATAAATGGTTGTCCTTTTTTGTCTGGTTGAGTAAGGGCACGACGCTTCAAACTAATATGATGATCAGTTGGAAATAGCGCCGGCCGTTTACCTGTAGAGCCTCTTAATGCAACGCAAAAACTCTTCAAATCTTTTGGTATGTCCGCTTGCAATCGCTTACGCTCCGATTCGGATCTATTTGCAACAACATGACAGGCAAACAATGTTGCTAAGGCCTCCTTGTTCTCACAAGCCTTTATTAGGTGCATTGCTAGTCGTAAAACGTGCAGTCCTTCGTCTAAAAGCGTTGTGTTGCTAGGAATATTCTGACGTCCAAGAACAGCTTCCTCGAACATCTCCATAAAGTCAACAGGTTTTGAAAACGTTAATAAAAATTCTGTGCGAATATCCTCTCAGGTTTTGCCCAATGGCCTAGAGCGAATAAGCCAATCCGCTGCTTCCCCTTTTAGTGCAGATGATAAACTAGTCACCAACATAATTCCCGATAACTATTGCATTTTAACAAACTTGTCAACCAAACAGCACCAGCCTTTCGGATCTGAAATTTTTGATTTTGGGTCGAAACTTGGAAGTTGAATTTGAGATGCAAAGCTTGTCGATGCTGTAGAGTTTTGCATTTCAATCATTTTTTTTGAGCAACAACTCCCCTTGGCTACCTGGAACATTTGCTTCTGTTTCAGTTTCATTTGTCAATATATTTTCAGCCAATTGTGGACGGGCTAATCCCACTTCTGATGTCGGAGAATGGGGTAATATTATTATCGGTAGACATGTCCTATTAATATAAATAATACTCGGCAATCCGTCAAAACACACAACTAATTATGATTTTGACTAAATAAACGATTAAAACACGGATTACACAAACCACACTAATTAACATGTAAACTACAGTCTATAGATAAAAACAATGCAAAAGTACGAATAAAAATAAAATAAATGAACTAGCGATCCGAAGCCGGTGTCTCTACGTTCAGTTCTCTCTAAAAACTATCTATCTAATTCCTTCTCAAAGTATTCATTCCCGGTTCGTTTCACTTCCTCGATATTTTAAACAAATATCAAGTCATGTCCTTTATTTTATTTGTAAACAAACTTAAAATCAACATTAACCCAGACTCATAAAGAATAATTAATGGACGGCCGAACCGTCGCTCGAACCAAAAACTCAACACTTAGCTTATTTCTAATAAAAACAAATCCTTATCTTAATGTTTTTTTAAAAAAAATTAAAGCCGACATATATATATATATATATATATATATATATATATATATATATATATATATATATATATATATATATATATATATATATATATATATATATATATATATATATATATATATATATATATATATATATATATATATATATATATATATATATATATATATATATATATATATATATATATATATATATATATAACCCCTTTTTATTATATTTTACATATTTTATCTCTTTCTATTAAAACTTATGTTCTTTTTTACCATCGTAGCATATTTAATTTTATTTTATTTTATTTTGTAAGAGTTAATAAATAATTAAGGGCACGAAATTTAAAATTATTTTATTTACTACATTTACATGTATAAAGTTAAAATAACTTTTAAATAAAGTTGGAAAAAGCAACCAAATAGAATTATTACTTTTTTAAAGAAAAACACAGAGCTACCTTAACATAATACCAATTTTCTATAAATAAAATACACACAATCCATATCTTGCGACCTATATTTAGTATCTAAATCCATAAATACAGAATTTATCTGCACACACACAATAACTTTTCTTCCTATCATCGATCATAGGCAGTGAATAGAGCGGCGCGCTTTAATAATCGAACCGTGGAGTTTAAATCACTATCGCAGCCAGATCATACCTTTAGGCAAGGGACTCGTTAGTTTAAATTATAGGTAAAATTTTAACAAATAGAGTTTTGTGTTTTTAGTAGTATGAACCTAAACAAAAATTAATTAAAAACTAAACTTTATGTTTCTGCTATCATGCTGCTAAAAGATAAAACATTTAGGCTATTTTTATTAAAGATTTAGAACAAAAGGGTGTGGTTTAAAGAAACAGGTAAATTATTGGTCCACAGTACAAAATACATCTTATAAGGTAATTAATATACAGGGTGTTTATTAAACATGCGGCAAAAATTTAAAGGACTATTCCTTGGAATATTCTAAGGATATTTTGTCCTTTAATGATTTTTGATAGGGCGCTTTGTTTTAAAGATACGGGGCAAAAAAAGAATTTGAACCATCCAATTTTGGTAATTTTAAAATCTAAGTATAGAGGACTACACTGGACCTACCCATTAATAAAAAATCTAACGATTCCGTTGGTATCTTTTAACAACATTCCGATTACTAAAAAAGGCTGCAGACATTCAATTTGAATATGTCTCGTAAGTGATCATTTTGTATGTGTCGAATAGGTTGAAACTGATTGACTTTTCGATTTGACGAGTATTTTCTGTGTTTAATACGAGCGGGGGGTAGTCATTTTAACAGTTCTTGTAGATTAAGAAACATTACATGTAATTTTTGTTAATAAATTGTTATTTTTTTTTTTTCTCCCCGTATCTTCGAAACAAAGCGCCCTATAAAAAATCATCAAAGGACAAAATATTCTTAGAATAGTCCAAGGAATAGTCCCTTAAATTTTTGCCGCATGTTTAATAAACACCCTGTATAGTAAAAACGTTGTGAGTAGCTTCTTTTTATCAAGTCCAACAAAGCTTTCCTCTACGACTTTTTTCGAAACTGCTGCTTTTTCAAGTAGGTGATTTTAAAACACGTAAAATTCATGACTTATCGCTTTACAATAAATATACAGTGTCACCCGTAAAGTCCGCATCAAATGGGAAAATTTTACCCCAATTAATTTGGGTAAATATTCTTTTTGCCAAAAGTTTTTGCTTTAAAAATTATGCCAAATAAAGTATATAAGGATGATCACGTGATCTTTTTTAGCTGTTAAATTTGACACTTTTTTTTTACATCGCTAATTGAAGCATTACCTTTCAAAATTTAAAAAATTGTATTGGGAAAAGTTGCATATTTTTAATTTTACACCCACATACCAATTTTGAGCTCTCTAGTACAATTTTTATTTTTTCCTAACTTTTTGTACCTTTTTACTATATGGATTATCCGAATTTATTTAAAACCCTCTAAAATTATTTTTTTATACTATCCTGATACTTAGTAATGCTGATACAAATAATTTTGTACAAAAATAGCAAATACCCCAATGTTTATTTTTTAGCAGTAACATTAAAAAAGCGGACAATGTTATAAAATAATTGTTAATTTAAAAACTGGTAATTAATATACTTTTTTTAAAATCTAAGTGAAATGGTAAAAACAAAACCCCCTTGCATTCGATTGATGTACACAACAGGGGAAAGAGTGTCAAAAAACAATTGAACAAAATTAATAAAAAAAATTCTTCAAAAAGCGTTGTAAAAAAAATTGTTTTTGGTTATCTTAAAATTTTTTTTTAAATTTAAAATTTTGAAAATAATAAAAAACCCCAAAAAAAACAATTTTCGACCTTTTTTGGGCTTTTTTCTTTTTTTTTTTTTTAGGTTTACCATGAGTTGCGATCAATCTTTTTTTGGTTATGTTTTTAATATTCCAAAATTTTTAAAAAAACAGTTTCTTCCAGTATTTAAATTAACCAAAAACATTTTGGTTTTTAATTAATTTTAATAATAAACAAAATTTTAATGTGTTTTTTCAGTTTTTGAAAAAATCCATTTGCATCAATTTCCCTTTTTTTGGGGTTTTTTATTTTTGTAAAAAAATTTTTTCCTTTTTTTAATATCAGGATAACTTTAAAGTTAATTTTAATATAAAAAAAAATTTTAAAAGGTTTAAAAAATTTTAAAATTTTTAAAAAAAAAAAAAAAGTTGGGAAAAATAAAAATTTACTAAGAGCTAAAAATTTGGGTAAGTTGGGTTTTTAAAAATATGCAACTTAAAATTTTGAAAATTTGCTTTTTTAAATTTTTTTAAAAAATGTAAATTTACAAAAAAAACCGTTCTTTATACATTTATTTATATTACATGATTTTTAAGCAAAAATTTTTAAAAATTTTTCCCAATTTTTGAAAAAAATTTTCCCATTTTTTAAAAATTTTTCAATTTTTATTTTTTTTTATACATTTGTTAGCTCATTTTCTGATAAATTCAAATAACATTTTGTCCGCCAAAAACACTGCTGCCATCAGCTTGACGACCCAAACATGTAGAATTTACGAGGTTATTTTTTTCAAACATATATAATCTATTGTTGCTCAATTATTTAAACGTTATTTATATAATCAACTTGTAGTAATAAAGTACCTCATACTCTTTATTAGATACTTATATTATGTTAGTACCCAGGCTTTAAGCTTTTGTAGTGTGCTTATTAATTGTAAATTTTTCCTAAAAGTTCAAGCAATTTGATGTATGACGTTTCAAAGATATTATTCATGTTAAAAATCATTCACCTTATAAGTTTAAGAGGTTATAGAATAAAAAAAATAATCGTAACATTTAAAAGTCTTATAAAATATAATTTTGCTTACCTCTCTTTCATTACTTCTTAAACCCCCTTATTTTTTTTGCTTTTTTTTTACCAAAATTTTGGGGTTTGTAAAATTTTAAAACTTTCAAACAAAATTAAGAGTGGTAAAATTTTTTTCCCCAAAATACCCCAAGTTGTGCCAGTTAAAAACCTGTTTTAAATTTAACAATTTGTTTTTTTTTTTAAAGGATTTTTTCTTGCCCTTTATTTAAAAAAGCAAGTCAAACAATTTTATTTATGATCATCTACAAGATTCTTAATTGTTCCCAATAAAATAAAATTACCTCAATTATCAAATAGTATTTTAAGCCCAACAAAATATTAAATAAGTATGTTTAATTTTGAAAAATAAACAAAAATTTCGTGTCAATTATTAATTAGAATTCGGGGTTTAAATCTAAATTAAATTAGGTTAAGGTTAAATAAAATATAATTGTGTTAGAAGAAAAAAATAATTTTTGTAAATAATTTGGGTAATAAATTAGAGCTGTGCTTTACTTATATTGTAAAAATATTCTTTTATTTTATTTAATTTTGGATTGGATAAGTTTTTTTAATGACTATGCCAAGTTTTTTTCTGTATGTGTTTTTGTTGGTTTTAGCGGAAAAGATAAAATACTACGGTAGCTATTTATTCTGTGGTTCTGGTTTGTTCAACAATGGATTCAAAAAACATTTAGCACAAAGTGTGTCTATACTCGTATGTTTTCCTTGGGTCTAGTTAATTTTGATAATTTTTTAAATTCTATGGCCTACTAGTTAAACTTAAAAAAAAAATTTTAAAATTGTACTGTTTTAGTTGGATCTGGCTGTTTAAAAATCTAATGCTTTAATAAATGTGTTTTAAATAATTAATTTTTCAAATTTATTAAATTATGTTTATTGATTTCAGTTGGGCAGTTACAAACGTTATGTTTTTTCTTTTTAAAATAAAAAACCGATCTATTAGTTTTTTTTGGGTTCTGGTTGTTTTGTTAGTTTTTTCCCCTATTTTGCCTATTAAATAAATTTTAAAAAAGTGTTTTTAATTTAGGATCTAAAACAATATTTTAAAAATTTTAAAGTAATTTATTTTGCCTTGGCTAGTTTTTAGGATTTTTAAAACAAGGTTTATATGTTTTATAATGTTACGATTTTTTTTCAAACTTAACACCTCATTAGTTTAAGTTTTAAAATGTTTTTTAAAATTTTAAAAAAACAAAAAAAAAAACCCTTTTTTTAAAAAAAAAATTTTTTTTTTAAAAAAAACATTTTATTACCAAACCGACTTTTTTTTTTTTTAATTTTTAAAATCCCTTTTTTTTATATATATATATATATATATATATATATATATATATATATATATATATATATATATATATATATATATATTTTTTTATATATATATATATATATATATATATATATATATATATATATATATATATATATATATATATATATATATATATATATATATATATATATATATTTAAATCACGTACCAATGTTTTTTTTTTGTATTTTGTAGAAATAATAAAAAAAATTTTTTGCTTTCCAAAAATTAATATTTATAATTAAATCTAATAATGTTAAATAAATCACATCATTAAAATTATTTAAAATACAAATATTTCGTAAACATGCATATTTTATGTTAGGGTAAAATCGTAAATAAACTGATTAATTAAAAAATTTTAAATCTTTTTTTAAAAAAAAATACTTTTAAAATTAAGAAAAATTTATAATAAATATTTTATGAAAAAAAATTATGTAGTTTCAGAGCATAAAACTGTTTTATCTGCTAGCGTGTCATAATAAAATTATTTTAAGCGCCATTTTTAATGTCGAAATGACAGATTCTTTTGGATTAAATACCCTAATGGTTCCATTATACTTTTAGGATCATCATGGATTTATTATTGTCCTAGGACCGTAGGAAAAAGAACGTAAAACACAAAAATTCACGCAATATTAAGTTTCATATCTGACATGTATTTTTAAAAATGGACTAGAAAATATTTTTAAACAAAATGTTTAAAATGTTTCATTTGATTGACGCTGAAAGATAAAGTTTTGTATGTTATTTGGATCGAAAACGAAAACTATAACACGCGCTGTGTTACGATAATAATTTACAGTATCAAAATAATCGTCATTTCAAACCTCATTGTAAAAATAACTATTTTTTTATTTAAACCACAGGCCTAAAAAGCAAAACACTTGGTAAGCAATATAAATAGTAAAGTGTTTAAAAAAGGTAAAAAAAAACACTTAGTGTTTTACCTAATACAGGATTTTTAGTCGTAGCAACTTCCAATTCATTATTATAAAAAAAATAAGGATAATTATGTTTAGACTAAATGGCCCTAAAAACTTATCTTCATATTATATTGTATCATAATAAAATTTGTCAAAAACCATACCAACAGTATATAGCATGCAATACTAATAATGTTATGAACAAAATATTACTTCTACCTAAAAATATATACATATGTTATTGTCAATCCTCGAAGCTCCGGCGTTCCTAGGTTTGACTAATCAATCTTCGGTTATTATCCGACTTAAATTTGTCCCCAAACAAATAAAGTTTTTCGGCCTCTGACTAAAAAAATTTTTGTCAAACCTAGGAGAAATAATTTGGTCAGGCAAACGTCAAAACTCTTTAATGAAATCGGGCTTGACCAGTCAAACTTAAATTGGTTTTAAAAATCTCGTTTGTTAAATAAAATGTAATAAAACGATTTTTTTAATTTTAATTTTTATTTTGTTATATTGTCAAAGTTAAAATAAAAAAATTAGTCTTTATTCAGACATGGTAAGGCATTATGACATTTAAATTTCACAATATCAGATCTCTTACATTTCAACTAACCAGAACTAATTAAAACTAACCAAAACTAACCACAACTAACCGAAATATAACTTATTTAAACGTGTTAAAAATAAGTCGACGTTTAACCGGTTTCCAGTCGCTTCTAGAACGACTAGGCAAACAAACAGATTATTTTACTTTCGACGTTTAACCAAAAAATTTGGAACTTCTGGTTTACTAATAATTCAGTCAAAGGCCGAAATTAAAATTTATTTCGGGGTTGGAAGGGTTTGGTCAAACCTAGAAAAACCAGTCATTCCCGAAAGGTTTATATCGACCTTTGACTATGACATATATATTTTCCTACCCATGTATTAAAGGGAACATAAAAACGAAATTCTAAAACAGTTTTGTCTGCTTAAAATATTTACTTTTTAAAAGTGGTTTCTTGTAATTATCACAGCATAAAAATTGATTATGAAAAAACAAAACAAACGTTGCGTTTTCATTTTCAATGAGCTTTAAATTTCTGAGGTAAAAAACATAATTAGTTTAGGTTACGGATAATTTAAAATAAAGAGTTATCTGCCTAAGGGTATAGTTTAAACTAAATAGTAGAAATTAAACTTAACATTTTTATTATAAGCATACGCCGAAAATGCTTTGTTTTCCATGATACAGGGTGTTTAATTTTTTTTACCTATAATGCTTTAGTTTTATGCTCTCTTGGGCTGCATATGGCATGGGGATATGATCTCGCAATTTGTCTAAAACGTAAATTTTTTAATCAGTGCATTTCACCGGTTATGACCTACGGCGCCGAAACTTTAACTTTGACCGTCACAACTGCTAAGAATCTTGGAATAACACAACGCAATATGAAAGATCGATGCGGGGTGTTCCTTCGTGACCATTAGAAATATGACACGGACGAAACAGGGTCACGGATGTTATCTACCAGGTGGGTAAGTTTTTGTGGAACTGGGCTGGACATGTTGCCCGCGACAGATGGACGATAACAAAAGGCTGTTTGTGGAGACCAATAGCTGACAAGAAAACAAAAAATAATCACAAACTAGATGCAGAGCGCTTAAAATAGAGGACAGTGGGTAGAAATGGGTGAGGCCTATATCTAGCAGTGGATGCAAAGGGCTGGTTGTTGATGATGATGATAAATGCTTTATTTTTTTAAACTTATCGAAAACCCATTGAGATATAAGATGAGTTTTGGTACACGCAAATGTGTCATTAAAGTCCATATGTAGCCTAGAGGCATGAGAATCAGACTTGGGTCCAGACGGCTCTGGTTCAAGAAATAAACACAACTTCGACGGGACTTGAACTAGAATTGTTTGGACGCAATACTGATTCTCATGCCGCTAGGCTACTAGTCCCATCGCGTTGACCCACAAACTATTCGGTCCATAAGCGTCCTACAATTTTGGAGTTTGGTTGGTATCTACCCACACTATATAGGCACGCGAAGTGGGAGCCCATAATTCAATGCACCTCCCGGACCGTCCGTCCATGCGTAAGAAATAGAAAAGTATGTTTAAAGTGTAATCTATTAAAGTAAATACTTAATAAAAACATTCTTATAAGCAACACCCAAAGAGGTTGCAAAAATTGTCAATTTGTCAAGGTTTTTTATATTTATTTATTTAAAATGTGCTTAAGAATTTTTTTAAAAATGCAGCAACTTATTTACGCGGCAGTTTAGTAAACAACACCCACTTAAGTCTTTTTGTATTGATAATAGTCCAGAAAAAAAAAGAAAAAAAAAGTGTGCTAAACCATTTGCATGAAAATTTGGGATTAAGCTCAACTTAACCTCCTCTTTAAAATCTATATTATGACGATAGGCGCTCTTTTTTTTTTTGGGTTAAAAACACCCTTTATTCAAAACCTATTAAATATACATTATACTTAAGTTGGGTAAAATTTAACTTAAATTAGTTAAAAAAATAGTATTTTGTTTCTTTAAAACATTATTTAAAATATTTCAGCCCTTTAAAATCAACCCCTATTAAGATTTTTAAAAATTAATATTTACCCTAAAAAATTAATATATTATCACAGTGTTTTGCATGAAAATTTGTGATTGTTAACACCCTCCTCTTCAAATTCTAAAACAGATTTTTTTTTTGCAAGATTATTAAAACCCCTTCGGGAGGCGAGGATTTTAGCATGTGTTAAAAAAAATGGGGTCTGTCAAAGTCACTTTTTAAACGTCAAATGCCAAACCAACATGTGGGGGCCCCCCTTTGGCCCGGCCTGGGGCGTAGGCGGGCTTAGGCGCGGGGGGAAGAACCTTATTTCAGCTCTATAATTTAAACCATCATTTTGGTAATAAAACAATTGTATATATTAAATTAATTTCTTAAACCAATAAGTTTTAAAAAAATAGGCTACATTTAATTTTTTTACTAACATTAATAAAATTACAATACTACGTTCTACTAAATATACTTAACCTAAAATTACAATTATCTCTATGTAAGGAAAAATATATTTATTAAATCTTTCTTACAGATCCTATTAATGGTGAATATCTAACAAGTTTATCATGAATAATTAAACAGTAGGCACAAAGGGGGAAATTTTCTTTTTTTCAATTCTATCTTACATCAATAATCCAAATTTAAATTTCATTTTTTTGAACAATCAATTTAAAAATTGAGGGCATACTTTTTTTTTTTGGAGTAAAAATGGTTCGTTTTCTTTCTCGTAGTAGCCCCTTAAACGGAATACATTTCCCAAAAAAATAGCTATTAGTCCTCTT
>JAHBCN010022717.1:0-13123 GCA_019359885.1 Listronotus oregonensis
TTTTGCCCCTATCTTCAATTTATTTCTCTAATGAACAGCATTCTTTTTTTTTTAAACTTTACTGTCGAAATAGCCTTACATGCCCGGTGTAATAATATGTGAAAAATAAAATATTTTAATGTTTTATTTCTTATTAGATCTTTTACAAATTGACAACTTCAATTTGGGTATTTACGCTAGTTTCTATGCTTCTACAAATATTAATAGTCTCCAATAAAGTTTAATCCGGTTTTTGTAGAAGAATTGCTTAAGTTTTTTTTATAAAATATACCAAGAACAATCCTATCTCTAAGAAGAGTATTTCTGTCCCTAAATTCACAATTTGAAATTAAAGTTCCGATATCTGTCGAAAATTTGTCAAATGTTTCTATAGAACTTTGAACTCTACTAAAAAATTTAAAATGTAAAAGAACCAAATTTTTCATTGGGTTACAAAATAAATTAAATTTTTTAATAACTACCTCAAGCTTTTTCTTATCTTTACCTTCATCATATTCAAAGGTGGTGTAGATACGAATACCTTGATCCCCAATTAGATTTAATAAAATAGCTATCTTTGTATCGTCATCTTTTTTATTGGCTTCACATGCTTTCATGTATATATCTAGCTTTTGATACCAAATACTCCAATTTTCCGACACATTTCCTTTAAATTCATGCAAGTAGACTTCTTACTTCGATATCCACCATTATACTAGCGATAGGCGTATAGTTCTTTTTATGCTGCCACCATGTAATAATATGTAAAAATTCCAATATTTTAATATTTTATTTCTTATTAGATCTTTTACAAATTGAAAACTTCAATCAATGTCCCTAATTACCAAACTTCCACCAGCAGGTTCTGGCTAACTGTTCATAGCCATATATGACACCCCGATGGACATTTGGACAACTTCTGTGACCTGGTTATTAATTATATTTCTTTGCTACACGAAGTATTAAATGTTTTTAGTTACGTTAAAAATTTAAAGTCATCTAACTTCTAGTAAGCGTTATTAAAATTAGGTCTAGGAGAGATACATAATTCAAGCTTGGATTGGTCAGTTTATTTCCTTTATTTACAATGACTAACTTATTAAGTGGCAGATTAATGTCCTTTATCTGCAATACTTACAACCAATTTGATTAAAGAAAGTAATTTTTTTTCATTATAAATAAATGCTAAGATAACATTACCGCAGTTATTAACCACTGCTTTTGTCTACCTGTATGTCTTATTCTGGGCTTAATAAACTACCTATTGTCTTACTGGTGACATCCGCGTTATGCCAAATGATTTATTTGTGCCTGAATTAACTTAACTAAAATAAAAGGGTTATAAAATAAACACTTTAGCATGGTACAAAAAACTATTACTTTTAAATCAATAAGTACTGGTTTTCTATAAAGTAATTTATAAAACTAAATAATGAATGTAGAGTGTAATAATAAAAATATATCCCAATTAATTTTTTGCCCAGCTCTTTTTGTATTTTCGGAGACGAAGCAATCAATAGCCACAGGAAAATAAAGCAAACTATAGTATTATAAAGTTTAAAGGCGGTTGCCTTTATATTTACTGAAATTTTAAGTTTATATTGAAAAGCTTTACAACAGATTAAAATATCTTTAATCTTTTGTACGAAGATCCGACCTCCTTATTAATTTTAACAAACGCAAAAATAGCTAACTAAAGTTTGCATTAAATCATTAAAACAATTAATTATTTTAAAGCATTTATTTGGTTTTTACTTTTATTTTGCCCTTTAAATGCAAAATTTGGCAAAAAATAGTTTAAGTAAATGTCTTAGTTTAACCACTTCAAGTAGGTCTTAGCCTTATTTCCATGGAATTTTAAAAAGAACCAAATGCAAAAAATAGGAAAAGAACACAATAATCGACTTTTACTAAATTTGGAATAAAATGGGTTGAAACCTTTAAAAATTAAAAAAAAATAAATTGAAAAATAGGGCACTTAAATTAAATTAACTTTGTTGCAAATATTGTTTGGGTGAAAAAAAATATAAACTGCCTAAGATATAAAAGAAATGAAAGTAAAATTTTTGATAAATTAACTTAAAATGTCAAGAAAACAAAGTAGCTAAAGGACATGGCACACATAACATGGGATTCTGGCTTCCGAACGATTTTTTTTTTAATTTGAGTATGTCGTTTCGTGGATCAATAAAAACATTTTTTAAAGGGGTTATTTTTGTGCAGGTCTATAGAGTAGCCAAAATCACTGAGAAGTTGCAGCTTAACTGTGTGTGTTACAGAGTGGTTTGGTATCGAATAAATAATATCGATTATGCCAATTAAAATGTTAGTATAGTGATATACTTGTATATATTTTTAGAATTTTAACATTTCTGACAGTTTATTAGGGTAAATTTAAGTTAAAATATTTTTGTTTATTGTTCCAAATATACAGAGCTGTTTAAAACTAAAGATTTTTTTTGTTTGTTTCCACAAGATATTTTGTGACATATAAAGAGCTACATGGTGTTACAATCTGCACATTTTTTCCATCATCTTTTTAACAGGGGTGTAATAAAATTAAGCTACCCATAACCAAAATAATTTTTGTGTACACCTACAGGGTGAAGTATCAAGGAGGTTTCATTTATCATGTCTCCTGGATTTACCTACATTTTTAAGATACTTATTAAACTTACTTCATTAAAGTAAAGTACATTTTTTAAATGGAACGCTCTGTAAATTAAGCCAAATTTTGACTATTTATTCAGTTCTACATCAAAAATGTAAATAACACTATACGTCACTAATTGCTGGTTTTTAAAATAATTATTAAGCAACTAATAATGTAACTAAATGATATGGCACACATAACAAGGAATTCTGACTCTCCAACGATTTTTAAAAATTAAGTATGTTGTTCTTTAGGCCAATAGCAACATCTTTTAAATAGAAGATTTCTGTGCAAGCTTACAGAATGTTCCAAAAAAATTATTGAGAAGTTAAAGCTTCCCTGTTTTTTCACAATAATTTAAACGCCAAAAAAATCTAACTTATCATTTAAATCCAACAAAAAAATAATTTACATACTTTCTTAGAGTTAAAAAATGTGATTTGCTAATCAACACATACAGGGTGCTCCAGTATCTAAGAAATAAACATGTTAATGCCAAGTAATATGTTAATTTCAAATATATAAATATATATATATTATATATATATATATATATATATATATATATATATATATATATATATATATATATATATATATATATATATATATATATATATATATATATATATATATATATATATATATATATATATATATATATATATATATATATATATATATATATATATATATATATATATATATATATATATATATATATATATATATATATATATATATATATATCTTTCAAATATTTTATTTTCTGCAAGTTTAAAACTATGTACCCCGTTATATGTTACAAAATATCTTGTGGGCACAAACCAAAAAAAATCTTTAATTTCAATCATCCCTGTATATTTGGGACAATAAACCAAAATATTTTTACCTAAATTAACCTTTATAAACTGTCAGAAATGTATAAATTCTGAAAATATGTACAAGTATATCACGATATTAACATTTTAGTTGGCATAATCCATATTATTTATTCGATACTGAACCACCCTGTATGTTTTACATGTTAAATCAAAATATTTTAACCCTAAACAAATATATAAAATATTGTTTCGTTGCATTAAAACGAAATTTTATTCTTTTTATGCGTTTATATTGGAATTAATAAACAGTTAAGCTTCAACTTCGCAGTGATTTTTTTGGGCCACCCTATAGGCCTGCACAAAAATGTCCCATTTAAAAAATATTTTTATTGATCCACAAAACAACATACTTAAATTTAAAAAAAAATCGTTCGAGAACCAGAATCCCATGTAATGTGTGCCATGTCCTTTAAGGCAATAATTATATTTTTAAATTTCATGCCTACATAGGGTAAAATATCATTTCTAAAAAAGGCTTTTATACAAAAGGCAATTACTAACAGTACTTATTTATTTACTATAAAAAAAGACCTAACCATTTTACTAGAGACACGACTGGCACAACTAATCTAATTTATCAACGTCTATAAAACTCTTCAAGTGAAGTATGCTCTTTCAATAAAATACTTTTTTCGTTTTAAACCCTTATGCTGTCTCCAAAACCTTTTAGTCTTATAAATAAACTGTTTTTTAATTTGGTGCTCTAGTGGCAGTTAATAAAAGAAAAAATCAATAATGCAAATTATGATGGCTTGATTAACTAACTGTTTAGTATTATACTCCTCTTCCTCAAATAGGGATATTTTATAAATGCGGCATTTATTTGTATTGTTTTTCAAATCAAATACAGATTTGTACAACCTACCACCTGTTTTTTTCATGTCTGGATAGCACTTGTTTTAAAATAATAAGCTAATTTTGTTCACTCTACTGATCCTAGTCTAACTAAATAACTCTTTTCTTGCATATCGGTTATTGTACTCATCCGTTCTATTTCCATGGCTTTATACAGAGTCTTTTTTAATAATACGCTAATATTAAATAGGTTGATTCCTAAGCTTCTTTTAAGAAAAAAAATTAGTAAATGTCATAAACGTCTAAACTTTTAAAATACCGGGTGATATTGTTTTAAAAAGAAATTATTTCTTCGAATTACCTAAAATATCACTCTAGAAATTTTTACGAAGTTTGGTATGTATTTTCTTTGCATTTACGGTCATTTTCTGGCGTACAAGTTTTTTAAAACTCGTACAAGTGGCGCCCGTACAGAATTTGAATTTTATATTTTTTGAGGAAAAAATGGAACGCTATTGAATTTTTCCATTGGAGTATTTTTTTTATAACTTGCTCTTCTTCTTCTTTCCTGGGCGCCGTCTAGATTTATTTCCGGACGTAGCGCAGCCTTTTTGGGCTTTTTGTGCCTAATATCCCATTATCTTTTATTCCAATCCTCCATTATTCTTGTTCCTTCTACAAATCTGTATAACCTCGAGACTGGTTGGTTAATATATTCCTGTGGGCTCATTTTCGGTTGCCCAAATGATGTCTGTATTTTGTGATTCAAACCTTTACATTCACACAGAATATGGTAGGCTGTTTCCTGTCCCCTCGTAGCATATTCTGCAACTTGGGTTCTCATTGTATGAGCCTTTCTTTTGTAGGTGTGCTTTTAAGTTATCGTGCCCTGTTAGTAACCCTATTCTTATGCGAAGTC
This sequence comes from Listronotus oregonensis, assembly GCA_019359885.1. NCBI lineage: Eukaryota > Metazoa > Arthropoda > Insecta > Coleoptera > Curculionidae > Listronotus > Listronotus oregonensis. The sequence continues at coordinate 5,231 of JAHBCN010022717.1, forward strand.
TCTTTCTCCTTTGTTTGAGTAGTTCTTTCTTGTTCTTTTGAATAAAGCTTTTCCATAACTTATTCTACTGAGGCTCCCCAGTATTCCTCGTGTTTGTTTCGGATCCATTCCCGGTTTGCCCTCGTGCTGTGGTTTTGGTCACTCCAAGGGCAGGTTCTGGTCCAAAGTATGTTGTGGATGATCCGTGTCTCGCTAGCTTATACGTTTTTTTTATTTCCTTTCATTTAGAAAAGTCCTGGTACCCACAGGAAGGTTATCCTGTTACGTTTTCCCAGGACTTTCAATCCTTTTTGTCATTCCCATTCAGCTTGGATGTTACCTTGGAATTTACTAGTGCCCCTTGTGACGCCTGACAGTCTGTTACCATGACGATTCGCTTGTTTTTCTAGGTCCCCTGTTATTTTCTTTTGCATCGGGCAGCATATATATATCTGTTTGAAATACAGAACTGTGTGGTCCTACTAGAATGGAAAATTGTAAATTCTTCATTTCACTGTATACGCCCGCTCCAGTTCCCTGCTTGGTTTTGGAAGCATCTATATACCAGATAATGTCCCAAACCGTGCCGGGGAGATCGGGTTGCTGCCTCTCACTTCGATCTGAAATTTTTACCTTAAAGTTTTTGTTAAATCAACACTGGAGAATCATCTGGTCTGTTCTCATTTCCAGGATGTTGTCACCAACCTGACTTCTTATGTCGTTATGTCCCAAACTAGCGTAGACAGCAGTTGGTTTTTTGCAACCGAAAGTAGCCCATTCCTGCCTCTCCCATCACTATAGGGTTAGGTGGTGGAAGGTCCACTTACACTTCATGGCTGCTGTTGGGGTTGTTTTGATTACAGCAAGTCTTCGTACCTTGGCTAGTTCTGTAACAGTAGTTCTTTGTCGCATCTTTGTTCACCATACAAGTAATGCATATGTTATTATAGGTCTTACCACCATGATGTATAACCAATAAACCATGTTTAGTTTAAGGCCCCATGTTTTTCCATGTGCGCATCCGATTAACATAAGAGTCATCTCCGCTTTCTTTTTTATTTTATGTAGATGTTGGTCCTAGATAAGTTTAGAGCCTAGGATGACTCCCAGATAATTTACCTCTTCCACAATGTTGATTGTTTTACCTCTCAGGTTTAGGGGTCCTAAGCCCTCTAGTTTTCTCCTTCTGGTGAAGGCGACTATGGCTGATTTGGAAGGGCATTTGTTTAGTCCCTCCTTTCTTGTCCGTCTGGTAACTACGTTTAGAGCCTGTTGCATTTTATCACCACAGTGTTAAATTTTCCTTAGCCATAATGACGAGATTGTCTGCGTATATTAGTGTGTGGTGCCCTTCCAGTTGTAGGACATTTAGTAGGTCGTCTATGAGAAGGTTCCAATCATTAAGCAGTGGGGACACGACTCCCCCTGCGGACATCCTCACCTAACTCGAACTACAAGAGTTCCTTTAAGAAATAGGGCATATACTGATCTGCTCTCAAGCGTGCAGTCTATCCATAAATATTGGTAAATATATCATTAAGGAACACCCGGCATGTAACAACACCTTAGACACCCAAGTGACGTCCAAACTTCGTGAATTGTTTCACGTAAAAAGAAAGTACTGGAAACCACAACTAACCACAACTAACCATAGATAAATACCATTTTAAAAGAACTGAAAAATTTATTTAAATATCAGGTTTTAATTTTCTAGAGGTATGTAAAAAAGAGGATTCGATATAAAACTATTCTTATTTATTTTAACACTTTTTTTTAATCCAAATTTAAATTTTGCGTTAAATTAAATTCATATTTTATTTTTAAATAAAATTATTTATAAATTTAGAAATGCAAACTTTAAAAAAATGTGTGACTTTTATATTTTGTCGCAAAAATATATTATTGCTCCATAACGTACAAAACGGTTTAGTTTTCATATAATTTTAATTAAGTTTAATTTTTTGTTTTTTAAGGAGCTTGGTATAATCAAGGTGATTTACTTACATTTTAGAAATCACTTTGGTGCCGCACATATTTCTTTTAACCCTAATTTAAAAAAAAATCAATTAGCAAAGTATTTAGCACTTTTTATATTTAGTATTTATAAAACTTTATTTCTAATTTGTGGTAACTTAAAATCTGAAATTTAAAAAAGGCGTCTTACAAAGACATATATATTTTTTATTTTTACTTTGTCGCAAATAAATCTGTTTATTTCAAAAAAGGTAATAGATGTTTTTAGTTAAAAACTATAAATGTTATTTTCTTTAAAATTACTTAAAGTAATTTATTTGATCTTTTTTATTAGTCTAGGTCTTATATCTGACAAGCTCTTTACTAAAAAACTTGTTTTGGTCCACGTATAAAGAGGTTGGGATTCGGCGTCGCGCAGTCTGGGAGTTGAATGAAGGGCGCGCAATCTCACCAAGAAGTCGTAAACTTCCAAACTCCGCTGAAAATGATTGCGCGTATAGTTGCCGGTGCGGTGTACGTGAACGCTTCTGTAAAACCTAACATATCATCGCTCGTTTAGCGATAACATCGCGGTAACTTTATTTACGTTTATTAGTCTACCTGTTACGCATTTAAGTGTTAAAAACATTTTAGCAGCTTAGAACTATATGTGCCAAATAATTTTTATCTTATAATGTAAGGTAAAAATTAAAATTAATAATTTTTGTATACACAAATATATTTGTTATCTTATAATGGTATTAGCGTATAATAGAAAAAGTCCCTAAAAGATTTTTAAAAACAAATTTATTAGAAAAAATCTAGAATATTGTGTTTGTACAGTTTTGACCAATCAAAAATGCTGGTACTAGAATTTAAAATTATTACAATTCCTATTATTATAAAACAGATGTTTAAAATATATTGTATTTTATGAAATGCATATATAATACACAATATCTATATAAGATTTGCTACTCTGTTCATTTAACCGAAAGAGCATTAAGCAATAGAAATATAGGATTTCGTTTAAGAATTTTGTTGTTTACTTACTACTTTAATCACTGGTACAATAGAGCGAGTTGTTTAAAATCGCTCAAAAAACTAAACATAAACGAATACATATTTATTTATTTTAAATTTCAATAGGCAAAAAAATATGTCGTTTGTGTTTAAAAACGCCTATATGTTATTATAATTATTATGATTATTATTTTTAATGATTGTCTGTGCCTTTTTGGTAATAAAAACATTTTTGGCAAACGTAGTAAGTCCTGCTAAAGGTACTATTTTTTTAGCATTTTTAAAATTTTAACTAAAACTAAAAAAACAAATGGTATGATCTCTTTAAAAAAACAAAAATATAGATGTAATTTATAAATAAGATACCCACAAAATATATTTGTCAATGATAAAATGCTTAAAAAAACAATAAGATATGCCAAAACAATACCCAATAAAAGTGACATTGTCTAAGATAAATCAATTTAAATAAAAATTTAACCCATCAAAAATTACATAAAACTTTACAAACTTTTGAATGTTACTCCTTAAAGAAAGTAACACTATAGTCTACTATAATACAATTATTGTAATAATAACTGTCGCCAAATTGATATTTGTATTAAAAGCCAATTTTGTGTTATTTTGAACCTAAAAAAATAAGGTCATTAGAACGTAGAAACACCTTAAAAACGTATTAAGCAGATTTAGTACTTTTATATTATATATATATATATATATATATATATTATATATATTTTATATATATATATATATATATATATATATATATATATATATATATATATATATATATAAAATATATATATATATATATGTATATATATATATATATATTTTATATATATATATATTATAATATTTATATAATTTATATATATTATATATATTTGTTTAAATTTTTTTTTTTTTTTTTTTTTTTTGTTTTCTTGACTGTGATTTAATAATATTTTTCGGAGATTCTTTTTCTTGGGTTTTGCAGTCCTTCAAATTACAATGGAAAAAAAGAAAAGTGTTTTTTCCAGAAAAATGTACTTTTTTTTAATTGTTTTGACGTTTCGGCCGGAAATTTTCTAGCCTTTTTCAAATAGTTGTAGTAGTAGTTTGCAACAATTTTTTTTCGTAATTACTCTTTAAGTTTACATTAAATCACTAAGCTTACCTTATAATTAACATTTACATTTTACGTACAGGTATATACATCAATAAAAACAATTTCATTTTGAAAACATATAAATAAACTAACGAAAACAGATACACGCACGAGCCGAGGAACACGTCACATTTTTAAAATTTGGTTTTGTATACTGATCTTACTTTGGCAGGAATGCATTATCGTTTGTTGTTGGTAAAAACTGATGTTAAGTTATTTTTATAGGAGGGTGTTAATTTCTTTTTCTATTTTATATTTTTTGTTTAATTAGATTAAACGTTTTAATTAATTATAGAGCTATAAATTTTATTAAGTTGTCTAGTGTCAGTTTTTAGTTTTATTGTGTTTTTATTAACATTTTCTGGAAAAAAAACACTTTTCTTTTTCCATTGTAATTAAGGACTGCAAAACCCAAAAAAAGAATCTCCGAAAAAAAAAAAAAAATATATATATATATATATATATATATATATATTTATATATATATATATATATATATATATATATATATATATATAATATATATATATATATATATATATATATATATATATATATATATATATATATATATATATATATATATATATATATATATATATATATATATATATTCAAAACCAGGAAGTTATTGGGGGTGCAGTCATAAAATTAATGGCCAATTTTAAAAATGAATTCTTTATTGAGTTTGTCAAGCTTTTAAGAACAGTTTGTTCCCTTCCTCAGGACATCTGCAAAAACAATTTTAGGTTTTACAAATTATTCCTAAAATATGTTATCTAAAGTTATCTTACCAATGCGAATTTCTTAATTAAACAGGAGATTCAAATCAGAAAAAGGCAGAAACATCATTCTCAAAAGTCAGACATAAGATGGTGTTTTACTTAATTTTTAACTTAAAAATCTAATTACATGGGGAAAATCTTGTTATAGCGATTTTCTTTAATAGTTACATGGCTGGAAAAAAAACGTAACGGTCTTAAACGTCAAAGAACTTTTTTATTAAACTCCCCGACTGGCATCACTGAGCGACATCTGTAACCTGTCAGCTCCCAGTGGTGCCAACCAATGGGTTCTTTCAAAAAGTCAATCTGAATCGATACTATTAAAAAGTATGCAACCAAAATTACTTTCTCTCCATCCACATTTTTATAATTTAGTTACTAGAATTTTGACAAAAAACCATGGCAATCTAGTATTTTTTTGTGAGATATATTGTCAGTTTTAGCTTGATTATCATTATTGGACTTGTTTTAATAATATAAATTAAGAAAAAAGGAAAAAAAAACAAAAAGAATTGAAACAAAAAAGGAACAATATTTCTCTCATTTGTTCATTAGGGAGAATTTGCAAGGAAACTATCATTCTGAGACAACAAGCACCGATTTTTGTGATAAGAAAGTATATTGTTATAAATTATGCTTAGGTTTTGTATATCACTGCGTTTATTCATGGATTTTGGATCCATATAGATCTGGACCATTTCCAGGAATATTCTTTTGCAGTAATTGCTTGTTCTCTCAAGAACTTTAGCCCCATTCCAATTCATTATATGCCCCAGCTTAATCACGTGTTCAGACAATGCACAAGACTGCACACCTCGGTTACAATCACTTTTGTGGGATGTTATGCGACCGGATAGATTCCGGGAGGTTTGTCCTATGTATACTTTTTCACAGTTGAGGCATGGAATCCTGTACACGACATCCCAGTTCTCAAGCAGGCTTAGAGGCGTCTTTGTTTTTGTGTAAATTAAAGAAAGGGCCTTACATTGCTTTTTTGCTATCTTTACATTAACATCTTTAAATACATTGATCAATTTTTGGGTTAGATTATCTATATAAGGCAATGAACAGTACAAAGGTGCTGCCTCTAATTCATTGTTTTGTGAAGGTAAGGGTGTAATATTTTCTATGGTAGGTATTTGTGAAGTCATAGTGTTAAGTGATATTGGTTGACTGTTTGGTTCAAATATATTTTCTGAAATATCATATTTAGTACTATACAGAAATTTGTTAATAAATTTTTCCGGGTAAGAATTGCTTAACAATATATCCTTTAGCTTGTTAAGAGCTTGTTGTCTAAGTAGCGGATGTGTTAGTTTAATAGCTCTACGTTTCATACCTAGCACTAGGTTGATTTTAGCTTTTAAAGGGTGATATGAGTAAAAACTGATTTATCTATTTGAGTAATATGGTTTTCTATACCATTAGTACATTATTTTCATCTCTGGTCACTAACATGTCCAGAAATGGTATGCTCCTATTGTTCTCAGTCTCCACCGTAAATTGTAAGTCCCTATCAAATGTATTAAAGAGCTCTAACGCTACATCTATACGCGTTGAAGGTACTGCAAGCAGTAGATCATCAACATATCTTTTTACGAATGGAATATGAAAAGGCATATAGGTCAAGCAATCTTGAATTAAATTGTCTAAAACATAATTACATAAAATAGGTGATATTGTAGACCCCATTGGCGTACCATGTACTTGTTTGTAATATCTTTTTTTTAAAATACAGTAATTTGAATCAAAAATATACACCAGTACCTTCTCAAACATATCCGAAGTCATACCACAAAAGTCTTTAATGGTGTTCCATTTTAGTTTTAGACTTTCTATAATTGTGTCTAATGGTAGGTTAGTAAATAAAGAAAAAACGTCAAAACTTACAATGACTTAATCATTTGGTAGTTGAAAATTATTAATAAATAATATAAATAAATAAAGCAAATGAATCCTTTACATTTTAAAACCATAAGCTGCTGTTAGTATATCTGTAAGGTATTTTGCTAGAGATCCATTAGGGCAGTTTATGCATGATACGATAGGTCTCATAGACAAAGTTGGCTTGTGAATTTTTGGCAGAGTATAGAATCTCGGTGCCACGGCGTTATATGTTTTCATTTGTTTAGCAGCACGTTCATCTATGCAACCCATCGTCTGCAATTCTTTAATAAGTTTATTAGTCTTATTTTGAAAATTTGTTGTTGGATTATTGTTTAAAAGTTTGTAGTACTTCGTGTCATTAAGTAAGCTTTCACTGTTGTTTTTGTAATCGTCAGCCAACATGGCTACTGTCACATTTCCCTTATCACTACGTACTATATATAAATTTGGGTGTTCCTTAAGGAAGGTTTTAGCACGAGAAAAAATGTCATTTAAAAAAGGAGAAATTTATGGTTTGTGAATAAAATTTGTAATATGTAGTACACATCGCCCTGTAAGCAACTCTTTGTGGTCATTCAGTGTAAGAATAATTCTTTCTAGATCAGCTAGGAGTGCTGAGAAACTTATCTCTCTGTAAGTTGGACACAAGCTAAATTTGGGCCCCAGAGAGATAAGCTTCACAACCTCTGCGGGTATGTCAATGTTTCTTAAGTTTTTAAACCATTGAGCAGACACTTTTATTTTAGAAATATAATCTATTTTTAGTTTATTTATTTTATTTAAGTTGGAAGTTTTGATTTTCTTAAAAAGACGATTGTTAGATAGTTGTTGTTTTGAGCAAAAATTTCTTATAATATGGTCAGGTAGCACCTTATTTAGTTCGTACATCAACTGTTCTTGCTGTGTATCGATATGTTTTAACTCACAAAAAGTTGCCCTTATCTCCAAGTTAATAATATTTTTCCTTAACCTGTTGTCAAAATTCTGGATCTTTTGTCCTGTTCTTCCTGACGTTATGTGTAGGAGGTTGTTCACATTGTTCGTCCCATGTGTGATGTGGTTTGGTGTTATATCCCATTGTCTCCATAAAAAAAATCCGCCTATTCTTCAATG
>JAHBCN010022718.1:0-13187 GCA_019359885.1 Listronotus oregonensis
ATGTTTCAGTGACAAAGCCAGCTTTTTTTTTAAATGATTTAGTTATTTGACACAATCGATAATGGAGTAATCAAAATCCTCGATGGATTGAAGAAGGCCATACACAAAATCTTAATAAATTAAACGTATGGGCCGGAATTTTCGGTAATTGGTCCTTTCTTTATTGAAGGAAATCTTACTGGACACTTATACTTACAACTTCTAGAAGAAGCTATTACACCTGCAATTGTAGCTACTATTGAAACTGATGTTTTTGACTACGATCCTATTTTTTAACTGTAAGACAATACCTAGATGAAGAATTTCCTGGTTGCTGGATTGGGCGTAGAAGGCCTATTGAATGGCCACCCAAATCCCCAGACCTCGCTCCCCTTGACTTCTTTTTTTGGGGTTATGTAAAGGAGAGAAAATTTGCAACAAAACCAGAAAACTTGAAAGAACTACGACAACGAATCCCGGGTGTGTGCGCCACTATAACACCACAAATTCTGACAAAGTAAGAGCAGAATTTCAAAATAGACTTTATTATTGTCAAGGGGTTGGTGGTAGTCAGTTTGAACATCTCATAAAATAAAAATTGAAACTGTTCTTCTAGACTGGGATTTATTATTTATCCCTTATTAATCCTCTTAAGACCTCTAGTTTGTGCAGCAATGTTTGTTTCTTAAAGGCCTTTAAAATGAGCTACATACCGACATAGAATTTCATTTAAGATTTTTGGGTACAAGGGTGAAATACTTTTTTATTCGTATGCATTCGCCAAAATTTGCTTTCTCTTATTTACTAACATCGGAGATATTAGCCCGTGCTAAGACTTTTTGGACACCCTTTATATATGAGGGTCTGTAATATTTATGTTTCTTCAGTTTTGGATATTCTTTTTTTTACTGCAAGAATCCGACCAAAACAGTCTCTATAGAAAAAAAACATATTTATAATTTAAAATATTAGTTAACAATTCACATTATTTTAGAAAAAATTCTCATATAAAAGCGATGTAATTTCCTAAATTCATACCGGCGTTAAAATGTCTTAGTCCGTCGCTGCCTGTCACCCTGTATGCATTGTAAGATATACCTACCTACTTAAGCTGACTAAATCGCAAAAATTTGTAGCAGTAATCTGCTTCCGGCGATTTGCATCCCTCAAGTGGTAGTACGTTCAACAGGCGTTCCGGAAACACGCGGTGGTTTATCCAATGCAGCTTGCCAGCTGTATAAGTGACGTCCGTCACTCGCAGCCTGTTTTGCATTGCTCTTTCTGCTTTCTGCAACCCTCCGGTTTATTTTTGGCTTCGTTATTCGAGATTTTGCCCCAATTTTCCAATATTACCTAGTTTACTTACCTACCTTAACTATTATTACGTTATTATACAATTCAGGCTATGATTTCAAACATACATTTAAATTTGTTTTTTTAGAAAATGTTTTTTTTTGGGTTTTGTATTGATTTTAAAAAGTGTTTAATTACAAATAACGGCAGTCGGTGTTTAAGTAAAAGAATATGGTATCTCTGAAGATTTTATATTTAATTTTTTTTTACTGAAATCAGATCTGCGATTTAGTTACACCAATTTTACTTTGGAAACTTGGAAGATCATATAATCTCATATTTGACGTTTTTAAAATCACGTAGGTTTATAGTCAAACTTTCGATTTTAATAGACACCTGTATATTTACTATTCTGGAATATTCTGCCCCATATGTCAAATTTTGACAGCTTTGAAAAAACAAATACAAATACCCAACCAAAATGGTTTAAATGAATAAAAGCAAACTTTGTTGATATTTTTTAAAGTATAATTGGAAACTAAGCATTTATACTGATGGAGTGGACTCATATTATTTTATTTGAAAAAATGGAGTATTTTTATCTGGAAATTTCAACACGCCATTTAATTAGGCGTACAGTATTTACAGGGTGTTTTTTGTTTTTGTTACATTATTTAGCATCAAAAGAATATAATTTTTGGCCCAACATGGCTACCTAGAAGAAAAGAAAAAATCAAAGCTGTCAAAATTTGACATATGAGGTACGGTTAGACGCAGGATGCTTCAAGGAATTCAAAAACGTAGAATACACAGGGTGTCTTATTTGAATATCAAAAGTTTGAGCCGTTTCCGGTGAAACCGGAAGTCACTGAAAGGCACGTGGCTTATCAAAAAATTTTACATTATATGTCATCAAATTTCATTTTTCCATCTTAAACTAGGTCAGGCAATGTCAATACAAACGTACCAAATTTCAAATATAGATTAAAAGGGAAATTTCAAATTTTCACATAGTTAATTGGATTTTCCTCGAAAACTATCAGATCTACGGTACTTTTTTTATAGAAAATTTAGTGTCCTACAAAAAAGGTTCTTTATATTTTTGTTATTAAGTTTTCAAAAAATATCTGCTTTGATATTTTTTACTGGTGGGCAGTTTATAGAGCATAATTTACTATATAGGCACTTTTAAAGAATAGACATTTCTACACAATTTCCACTGAAAACCAAATAATACCGCGAAGCTATGGATAAAAAAAATAATTGAGGTTTACGTGTTATTTAAATAAATAAGAAAATTTCAAATTCATTTAGCGAGTACTTAATATTAAAATTTAAAGTTTACCTTTGGTGGGATTTTTAATTTTCAAACAATATTTGTAATATATATATATATATATATATATATATATATATATATATATATATATATATATTATATATATATATATATATATATATATATATATATATAAATATGCATAAAATATAAAATAATATTGTTGATAATTTTTGTATAATTTTAAATTAATTATGATTAAAATAAAAAAAAAACATATAATTTAAATGACTATTTGTGTCAATTTATTTTCAGGGAAAGTGACAAGCCAAAAAAAAAACATAAAAATTTGTTTTTTTTGCAGCTTAAAATCAAAATAATTCAAAAATCATAATATGCTATTAAAAGAATCGACCATTTCTTATTTGGTTTAAAAAAATATAACATAAATATTTTATTACTGCCTCCGTAGTGACATCTTGAGAATCTTGATAATTTTTTTGGCCATTTTTTCAAAACTTTTTTTTTGACTTGTGTTTTGGTGTGACGATCTAGTTATTAATCCGTTCATTAGTAGAAAATTTCTAGCCTACGACGTTTCGGCAACATCTCAGGTGCATTTTAAGTGATGGTTTTTTTGACAGCTGCTAAACTTACAAAATCATATAATCAACTAATTTTTCTATCTTTAGACGGATATTTGTCAAACCAAATTTTTAGGGTCTATTTTAAAATTAAAGTAGTTTAAGGTCATTTAGGGGAACTGGGCAAATAGGGTACCTCCCTATTTGCGCGCCTATGGTTATAGTTTATTCTTGTTTTGTACACGTCAAAAATTTCCCCCAAACAAATACTGAGGTAGGTTAATGTGTCTGATGGTTCGATGGTAAAACGAATTAAACCTAATTTTATAACTAAATATCAAAATATTCTTGCTTACATATAAGATGCAGAAATATTAAATATTAATTTAAATAATAGTGATAATAAAATAATCTAATAATAATATGTATATGTGTATCTACCTAAACGGAAAAGTTTACTGTTCCTGCGTTTAGTGATTTATTACGTCTGAAATATAATTGGGGAAAATAAAAAGCCGCTTTAACTAACCAGAACTACCCATGACCGACCAGAACTAAGGGATTTTCAATTTGTCTAAATTATCCCTTTGTTTGATTAAACCATGGCAGAATTGCGGCCTAAACGGAAAAGTTTACTGTTTCTACTTTTAGTGATTTATCACGTCTGAAATATAATTGGGGAAAATAAAAGGCCGCTTTAACTAACCAGAACTAACTATGACCGACCAGAACTAAGGGTTTTTGAATTTGTCCAAATTATCCCTATGTAGAAGGTATTGACAAAATTTTAATAATTTTCAATGTGGTATTTATTTAATTGGTTATTTGGGTCGTCACAATGGTCGGTGTACGAAACGAGAAGCATAAAATTAATTAAATAATTCAGTGTACGAAACGAGCATATTTCAGGTAAATTTCTTAAGTGTATGAAACGTGAGTGTACGAAAACAAAAACACCGTTTATAAACACTTTTCTTATGACATTACAATTTATAATCAAAGCACTGTCCTCCGCCACTGACCCGCAGGAAAACAGAAATAAATTATTTGTTCACATTTAAGTTCTTTTCTTAAATAATGCAAAAAGTAATCCAGCACTGTAAAGTTATTTATACAATACGAGACGGAAAAAGGACAAGTAAACCCTCCTATGTAATAAAATTATGCAGTTTACGCAAGGTGCAACAAGCGGTGGCCTTGTACCCACTAACCAGTAGGCAGGTTTAGCTAATAATTTTAGATGTTCTTTGGTCGTTCTTTTTCAAAACGAATTATAACAAAACGGAAAACGTATAACCACTACCCTCATCCTTGCTACGTTTCGACAGAATAATTGCCATGAATGAATTATTTAGCGTGCTCTGTGCTATATGGGTCGGAGTAAATGTACACTTTGTATAGAGTACTAGAGTACTAGGTACGTCAATTCATATAAGGTATCACATATTTATTTTTTTTTACTTCACGCCTCTTTTAAAACAATATTACCTTATGATGGCCACGTTTCATATTTTTTTTCTGTGGTTAAGTTCCAATCTTACATTTTTTTGCTTTGTTTACTTAAAATCGTTTTCAGAAAAATTTCTTTATTCGCGGGGTATATGTTCCGAAAACAGAAACCGTTAATATGGAATGGTAATCTATTAAAGAATTTTGTAATTTTTTAAAGCTCCTTCAATTTAGACTTATATTAAGCAGTCATTAGCAATTTGCCTCTTAAAAATAAGACTTTGTTCCATAGACGAATCAATTTTCATAAAGAATTCACAATCATTTTCCATTCTTAAACCTTCACTGAGATTTTTTAAATTAAATGTCACGTTTCCCGTGCTTGTTGAAGCCTCTTCTTCAATGGGCTGAGAATTTTAACATTTCTTTCAAATCAAGTTTCAGTCAAATCTTCATCCTGCGATTCAAGCAACTTCTAAATGTCACTTGATTCTATCTGTTCGAACCCATCTTGTCTTATTCCATTCGCAATTTCGGCTAGTAGTTCATTTGACGACGCGTTTACAAAGGATATTTGGATACCTACATATTGGAATCCTTTTTATTAATGTGTATGTACCGAGGTACCGATTAGATCCGCGAATAAAGAAATCTTTAGCCGCAAATATAGGAATTGGGAAGCATTTTTTTAATCCGCGAATAGTGAAAACGCGAATAAAGGAAGCGCGAAAAAGGAACTTTGACTGTTTTGGGTAAATTTGTTTGTTCTAGATTTTTAGACAGAGGCTCAGGATAAATTGGTCAAATGTCAATTATGTATGCAACAATATAAATAAAGAACAATTAACAAAAAAAGATTAATAAATTATACATAAAACAGTTTTAAGCTCTAGTGTTTTTTTAATAAACAAATGGAAATTACACATATGAGCTGATACGAAAATTTAAAGTGTTTTGATACTTCTTCAGAAAAGACAGGCATTATTTGGGCAACCGAAAATGGGTCCACAGGAATATATTAACCAACCAGTCTCTCTAAAAGATAATGTTGGTGGTAGTAAATCTAGATGGCTTCAGGGAAAAAGAAGAAGAACAACAACAGAAAAAAGAATAATACATTTAAAAAAAATAATTTAGCTCTAGTGTTCTATTTTTTTAATAAAGAAATGAAAATGACAGATATCGGCAGTTACAAAAATCCAAAGTGTCTTAACATTTTGGATTAGCTCCGCTTGTTCCAAAATCCCGTGAAACTTAATCTATAAATCAATGCTTGAAAGGTAAAAGGTAATAAGCGACAATGTGGTAACTTTACAGTAGAGAGGTTTAAAGTTAAAATGGTAAATTTGTTAAACCCGTACAACTTTTTGCAGAGCTTTTTTTTAATAAAGCAAGAGCCACACGGCACAATAGGTTTTTCTACTTTGTTTTGTTTTACACTTTTTTTTAAAAACCTATTCCCAACTTATTCCAAGATAGTGTCTTCCTTAAATACTTACATTTATAATTGACTTGCACACAAATTTCAAGATAGAGAGCTGAAACCTAGCTCATTCGACGTAAAAAAATATATATAAAACAATGGTAGTTGAAATTTAATTTTTGAGAATTGTCGGTTATGGCCTTTTACCTTTTAAGCATCGAAATGAAAAAAGAGTAATCAAACCGTCAATATCCATATGAATAAACAAAAAGATTATTAATAATTTTTGGTCTAACTGTGATTATAGTTTACAAAAGTGGCTTACAGTTACCTTTGTCTTGTCTCTTAAGGAAAAGCGTTATTAGAGTAAGTTAAAGGGAAGATAATTATTGCTGTTGCCGTTTTTAGACAGGAGGTTGTCTGTCATATTTGCAAAAAGCTATATTTCCGACTTTTTATATCTAGCGATATTATACACTATCTATCTTATCTTAATACAAGACGGTACAGCCTTAACGGTACTAGACTAGAGTATTTTAAAAACAACTACCGGTTTGCGGGATACTCATCATAACGCAATTTTTTTATTTCTGGCATACGCCATATTATGCATATGTTCATTCGTTTTTGGAGAACAATATTTGTTTTAAGGCATTTTAATTTATATTTGCGGTAACTCAGTACTATTTTGGTGCCCAAAATTCGGGATAACCGGTTACAGAGATTTATTCTTGTTTTGTACACTCGCGTTTCGTATACCTTAAAAATTTTCCCCAAATATTCTCATTTCGTACACAAAATTAATTATTTAGTTTTCGCCATCTCATTTCGTACACCAAAAACTAAGGTAGGTTCCTGTGGTTGGAAAGTTTACTGTTTCTACTTTAAGTAATTTATCACCTCTGAAATATAATGGGGGAAAATAGAAACCCGCTTTAACTAACCAGAACTAACCACGACCGACCAGAACTAAGGGCTTTTGAATTTGCCTAAATTATCCCTAGGTAGAAGTTATTAACAAAATTTTAATAATTTTCAATATTGTGTTTATTTGGGTCGTTACAATGGTCAGTGTACGAAACGGGAAGAATAAAATTGTTGAAATAATTCATTGTACAAAACGGGAATATTTCAGGTAAATTTTTGGAAGTGTGCCGGTGTTTTCTTGTTTCGTACACTTGCGTTTTGTACACTTCAGAAATATCTGAAATATTCTTGTTTCGTACACTGAATTATTTAATGAATTTTATTCTTCTCGTTTCGTACACCGACCATTGTGACAACCCAAATAACCAATCAAATAAATACCATATTGAAAATTATTAAAACTATGTTAATAACTTCACCAAAGGGATAATTAAGACAAATTCAAAAGCCGTTAGTTCTGGTTAGTTAAAGCAGCTTTTTATTTTCCCAAATATATGTCAGACGTGATAAATCACTAAAAGTAGGAACAGTAAACTTTTCTCTTTGAATAGATAGTTAAAACATATATTATGCTTAAAATATTTTAATATCACTATTATCAAATAAATATTTTATATCTCTGCATCTTAAATGTGAGCAATAAATATTTTCATATTTACGTAAAAAATTAGTTTTAATTCATTTTATCATATTTTATGAACCATCAAAGACAGGGACCTACCTCTGTTTTTGGTGTACGAAACGAGATGTCGAAAGCAGAATAATTAATTTTGTGTACAAAATAAGAATATTTGGGGAAATTTTTGAGGTGTACGAAACGCGAGTGTACGAAACAAGAATAAATTCGAAACGCCAGTGTACGAAACTCAAACACCGTTACAGAAGGTCCTAAATAAGTAACAAAATTTCGTTCTTCACTAACTAATTAATTCAAATTTGATACTGTATTATTTTTACAATACTTTCTTTGTTTATGCAAGATAAACACAAAAATAAAATTTTAGCTATATGGACTACTGTCAAGAGATAAATGAAAATAGAAATAGAGGATTTTCTTTCGAAAGTCCGATTTTTTCCTAGGGAGCACCCAAAAAAATGTTTTCTTTGAGGCCAGTAGCATCTGGTATGGGTACCATATCTTACTATTTATAAAAAAAAATGAAAATCCTAGGGCCGCCACTGACAGCAACAAAATAAAATATTATTTTAATTTTCAAATTAAATCGTGCGTAAAATTTTGACTTTTGCTAAAACAAAAGCGACCGAAACAGAAACAGAGTGCTGAAATATGAACGGAAGTCAGGATTAGATTTTAAAACGACGACCACCTGATACAGTTTGTGAAATATGGACACCGTGCAAATTGGAACTAAAGCCATGTGGTGGGCATGTGGCACGTGCCGAGCATGCCTGTCAAGCTGGACCACTGTGTGCAGCTGCCGCCTTATCTAGCAGATAAGTGTCACTCCGATACACACCCAAAATGTTTGTCAAAAAAGGACGGAAGCAGTGCATTTGGCTTGTTTTAAGGAAAAGTTTAATTTATTTATGAATAATATATATGATATATATATATATATATATATATATATATATATATATATATATATATATATATATATATATATATATATATATATATATATATATATATTTATATTATTTATTTATATATATATATATATTATATAATTTATTTACATTTTAATTTTATTATTTTAAAAAATCCAAATTGTCTCAACCTCTACGCGTTTTAAACAAAAATATGTGGAAAGCAATTTTGATCCATGCCATCAAACTGCACCTTTCAAAGTTAAAATAAAATTATTGCAAAATAAATTCCTAATTTTTTTTTGATTTTGTTTTTAGTTTATTTATTTATTTTAATTTTGGCACACAACTTTTTTTTGAGGAAAGATTGGTATAGGCATTTCTTCACAAAAATAAGCTGACCTTAAAACCTTTAAAATAAGCGTTGCCCAAAGTATTTTTATTAAAAATTGACAGAGATACGCATAGGCGTGCTCAGGGTAAAGCTGGTGTGGGTGCCGAGATAATAATAATAATAATAATAATAATAAAGTAAATAAAAGTATGAATAACAATATATCGATATTAATACATTGTTATTAATAAAATTAATTAATAAGAATACATTTTAAGAAATGTTTGGTAAATATTTATAAAATAATAACAAACCGAGTACATGATACATTATTTATTATAAAATCATTCTTCTTTCATAAGGTACAATTTTTTTAAATTTGTTTATCACAGTGGAAATGGAACCAGGAGATTTTCTAAACGTTCTTGGCGCATTGTGGATCTTAATTTTGATTTTACTATACTCATTTTCGAGAAGGTGCATTTGCGTGTATTTTTTAAATCGAACCTTATCAAATAATAATTTTCATATTTTAAATACAGATCTTTTTCAGACTAGTGGGGGTGCCACGGCACCCACTGTGCGCACGCCTATAGAGATATGATTTTTTAAATTTTACAACTTTTTATTAATTTTTGCTGATTCTTCTTTTATATCAGATTATTTTTATTTGTTATAAACGGGACGTAATTTTATTTAAAAAAAGGTAAAAAGTAATAAA
The DNA here is from genome assembly GCA_019359885.1 of Listronotus oregonensis. NCBI lineage: Eukaryota > Metazoa > Arthropoda > Insecta > Coleoptera > Curculionidae > Listronotus > Listronotus oregonensis. Next base: position 9,541 of record JAHBCN010022718.1, read on the forward strand.
ACACAACGTTATTTTAATAATAAAACATAATTTAATAATGTACCATGAAAATCTTTAATTTTGTTTTCAATTTATAAATGGTCTTATCGTAAGTAATAATCATTGTAGTTATATATTAAAAAAACCAAGGTGTTATGTTTAAAAAAAGGTAAAAGAAATTTTATTAAAACTACTTAAAAACTATTGGACATCAAGAGCAATGTTAATTTCATGGCCTATATCTTCATTATTTATGTTCTTAAGAGTCCATTCGCGCCGCGAAAATTGGATCCAATTTGGAGTTCGGGGCATAATGTTTTTCTCAAAAACGGTATAAGTTATCGATAATTTTCAAAAACTATATGAAAGCCAACACTTAAATCTAGGCTTCTGCTATAATAGTTTTTTAAATTTGGATTTAGTTTTTAATATTTCCTTGAGTGAAAGTCACCCTAAAATCGGTTATGTTTAGATACTATTTTCTCTTAACTCGACTCATATTTTAAAAATCGTTACAGCAGAGGCATAGATTATTTCCTTACCTTTAAAATGGTGTATAATTTATGTCATTTAAGTGAAAAATAGTTACCGAAAAACGTTATCTCCTGTAGGCTTGCAATCGGAAACAACATCGCATCGATACACCAAATTTGGAAGAACCTAAATAAAATATAATATTTTTAATGCGGCTATACGAAAATTGTGGTAGTGGGAGTTTGTTAGTCTTCGCCCACCTTCTCTGCGTCCTTTCGCCCGACCCCTAAGGTGTAGCGTAAATGCACCCTTAAATATTTCAATACCGCATTTTCTCAATTTACTCCTGAGCACTCTTTACAAAAAATGTAACATTAAATACTAAATTTCCTGAACCCTAGGAATAGTCATTAAGCCATTTCTCGTAGACTTCAAGTGGATTTTATTTAACTTTTTTCCGTTGTTGTATTTGAAAGTATTTATTAATAAACCACTGTTAACTACATTATAAAACAGCTTTTTTGGATACCTAAGTATACTTTTTTATAGAAAAATAAAAATAATTTGTAAAAATTGATAAAAAGTAAAGTTCAAAAAATCAAATCTCTGTTAACTTTTAATTAAAACACTTTTAGCAACGCTCATTTTAAAGGTTGTGTTATAACGATAGCTTTTTATTTTTTGAAATGCAATGCCTATACTTATCTTGCCTCAGAGTAAATTTTGAGATTAAAAACAAAAGAAAATAATTACGATTCTGGTTTTTTACTCGTTTTTGCATTTATTTTGCATTTTTTTATTCCAAAAAGCGCCGTTGTAATAATTATCTTTTACTAAAAAGCTCTTTAAATATTTTTTTGTTAAAAATGCAAAAATTTCGAGATAATATAGAATTTTTAAAATAATGACACATTCACTCTGTTCTCAAAAACCAATCCTGAAAATAGAATTGTAATTTTTTCACATTTTGGGCATCCAAAAAGATGATAAAAAGTTTTAAAAATGAATTTATCTTACTATTTTAATGTTTAAAGCTCCCGGCAAAATGTAGGACTTACAATGTTCATGTGCATAGGTAAAATCGAATGATACATAAAGTAATTTTTTTCCTACTCCAAAAAAAAACAGGTACATTTATATTAAGAAATGTCTTAGAAATATTGCACTACAGTCAAAGCTCCTTATTCGCGCTTCATTCATTCTCGTTTTTACTATTCGCGGATTAAAAAAATGCGACCCAATTTCTATATTCGCGGCTAAAGATTTCTTTATTCACGGATCTAATCGGTACATTGGTACATACAGATTGATGAAAAGGATTCCAATATGTAGGTATCCAACCGAATATCCTTTGTAAATGCCTCGTCAAATGAACTAATAGCCGAAATTACGAATGGAATAAGACAAGATGGATTCGAAACAAGGAAGTTTAAAGGTGTATGGAACCCCAAAACAGAAAAAAAATTTCCAGGGTGCAGGGAGGGGGAAAGGGGTTGGCCCCGGGGGAATTTTCGCAATGAATAGTAGGTCGGGGCCCGGGTAAAATTTTTTACCTATAAAATTGACATCATCAAATGTCAAATTCCAACATTCACTGTTTTTTTTTTTTTTGCACAAAATTGTTGGTTATTAAAGGATACTACCATAGAATATTTAAAATTATTGTGTAATATTAGATTTTATTCATCTGATATTATGGAAAGAATAGGTGGCGCCACTTTACTGTTTATTTAAATGGTCGATATTTTTGAAAGTTTTGTATTTTTACCAAAAATCTTTGTAAATAAATAAAAACACGATTTTTTAAAAAAAAATTTCAAAAATCGTATGATAGTATTATGTACTTATCACCAATTTTGTGATAAAAGAAGGGCAAGATAGTGTAAATGAGTTTAATCAATCCTAAGATTCTGGTTGTACATTAAAAAGTGAAAGTTTTTATAACTGCTTTTTAGGCATATATTTTCACAAAAACAAACATTTATAAACAGAATAACAGTGGTTAAAAATGTTTAGAAACCCTTTTGGTACCTGAGTACCATTGTAACAATATCCGTTAAATATTATGTGTCAGTATGTGGTTAAAAAGTTGATAATGCAAGATTAAGAAACCAAAAATCTAATTTATTTTTAAACAAATGGTATTGTCTCGAAAGTTGCCTCCTCTCCGATTTTGATCAAATTTGGTATATAGGGGTTTTTGGGGCGCTGATTCAAATCTGAAAAAATATTTTTTTTATTAAATAACCTTGTTTTTTTCCCTTCTTTTTTTAAATTTTATTTTTTCAAAAATGGCACCAAATTTTTTTTTAAAAACCTTTTTAAAAGTTTTTTTTTATTTTACATCTTTTTTCCATTAAATTGCGAACTTTCCTTAAAAAAAAAAGTGTAAAAAAAGGGGTAAAATAAACATAAAAAAAAAATTTTTAAAAGGTGTTTGTGAAATATTGTGTGCCAATTTAGTGAAAAAACAAGAATTTTGTGGAAAAAGAAGGAGGAATAGTGTAAATAAGGTTAGTTTGATTTTCAATTTTTGGGGATGAATATCTGAAAACAAACATTCCAATTTTTTTTCAGATTTGTAATCGCGCCCCAAAAACCGTACCAAAATTGTACTTCCTTTTATTCAATTGAGGGACCTGTATATATTTAAATTTTCGTCTGCCCAGTAATCAATAATTTTTATCCTTTAAAAGAGGTTTAAAATTTTTAAACAAAATAAAAAAAAACCTAAATGTAAACCTTATTTCTTTTTTAAAAATCCACAGAAATAAAAAAACATTGGGGGGAAATCATCTAAAAGATAGTTAAAGCCTTCTTTTCTCACTGCTATTTCCTAGAAATTTTCATTTTCTATTATTCATAATTGAAAATTATTATTTATTCGGTTACCTAACGTTACGTCTTAAAAAAAGCACCTAATTTAAAGATAAAAAAAACTTACCTAAAGTTAAAAAAACGGGGATTTACCCTTGGGTTTGCAAGACAAAACCATACAACCTCTAGTCATTTTGTTACGATATTATAAGTAACAAACAATAAAACAAAATTATAGTCACAATTTAATCACCAATCACTAAAAACAGGTTTTGATCAACCCCAAAAAAAGATACTCCGGTTTTTATAAAAATTTTAATGTGTTGGCTAATTCACACTGATTTTTATTTTAAATAGGGAACACATTAAATTATTTC
>JAHBCN010022719.1:0-13076 GCA_019359885.1 Listronotus oregonensis
AACAACTAGTCTAAATTATGGTAGGTTTTTTTTTTTTTTTGACCCTCGCCGATTTCGATTTTTTTGCATATGGGGCCCCTGATTACAAATAAAAAGGAATCCTTAAATGTGATGATTAAATTATACGGAATTTACATTTCCCCTTTTTTTTGTCAAAAATTGGTGATAAGTCCACGAAATTATTTAAGTAGGAATAAATTTTGGGGAAAAACCCCCTTTTTCAGGTAAACAAACAACTGAAAAAAAAACGCTCGGACACGTCAATTTGGTTTTTGGTTTTTTAAAATTTTTTAAAAAGAAAAAATTTTAAGAAAGGGTGTTTCAAAAAAAGCAGGGCCGGATCGACTTTTTTTTTTTAAATCCCAACCTGCATATTTTAATTTTTTTGGATGTTACGGACAATTCTAGACACATTTCATGTACATTGTCCTATGCCTATATTCAACTGTTTTCGGGTAATAAGGTTTGGGGGTAACATTTTTGGCACTTTTTTTTTTTGCAAAATTAAATCGGTACGACACGTCTTTTTTTCTACCCTTACCTTTGGTCCTTAATTTTTTTTTTGTGTTGTTTTAGTGACCCTGTATCAATTTGTGATATACTGTATAAAAAACTAATCTTATTAGATATACTTTCAGAAGGGGGAAAGAATCAAAACCCCCTTATTTTTTTTGGGGGGGAGATCGCCAAAGACATTTCGGTGAAGTCTGTGAAATTTTTAATAACGCCCATCTAGATGGGGGGGCAAGCTATTAAAAAACCTACACCCCAGCAAAATTTTAAAAAAAAATTCAAACATGATTTTTAAAAGCCTTTCCCCAGAACATGGGTCCCAAAAACGGATGACAATGGAGAATTAGTTTTTTTCCAATTAAACGAAAATCCATTTTTTACCTACAAGTCAATGGCTTAAAAATTAACATCAAAAAACTCGGTAAAAAATATTCAAAAACCACCCAAAGTATCATCCATACAAAATAAGATTAATACATAATTTAAAACGAAATGACTATGACCGGAAAACTCGTTTTTTTGAAAAAAAATTATGCCAGAGCGGTGCAACGGGGGACCCTTTTTTTTGTAGAAATATTTTATTTTCCGATAAAGCTTTTTTTCTTAATGGTAGTGTAAACCAAAACTGTAGGTATTGGTAAAAAAAAAAATATTTTTGGGGTCAAGTGACTCCCCGCGTATCCGGAAAATATTGATGTTTGGGCGGGGGAAATTTCAAGACAGGATTTTAGGCCCTTTTTTTCAACGAAAACTTGCCCGGGGAAATTTATCTAGTTTTTTTTCAACTGGACTTACCCCCGCTTTGGCTCAACTGTACCCCGGTAAAAAACCCCATTTAGCCACTCCGACTATGGGTTTAACAAGACGGCACCTCCCCACTACGCTGTACCTGTCCGGAAAATTTTCTCAATGAAATTTTTCCCCAACAAAATGGTTAGGACGTCAGGGCCCCTTAAATGGCCCCCAGATTTTTTGGTTTCCCCCCAGATTTTTTCTAGGGGGGGTATTTAAAAAGCAAAGTTTATTTCAATAGGCCCCCCAAAATTTTTGGGTGTTTTTTAAAAAACGAAAGAGATGAAATTCGACAAATCCCAATTTCTTTTTTTCCCAAGGGGAAAAAGAGTTCATCGATCGGTTAGGATACTGCCAAGAAGTAAACGGGAAACAGTTTCAGCATTTTTTTACTTTAAAAATATCCCCCCTTTAATTTTGCTGTTTAAAAATTTTAAAAAAAATTTTTTTAATTTTTTTTGTTTTTTTAAAATTTTTTGGATGTAACCTTTTATTCGAAAACAGTTGAAGATAAGCGGGGGGCAATGTACTTTTAAAATTTTGTCTAAATTGTCCGTAACACCCAAAAAAAAGTCAAAATATGAGGAAAATTTTTAAAAAAAAAAAATCGATACCGGCCCCTTTTTTTGAAACACCCTGTATAAATTCTTTTTTTTTTAAAAAATTTTAAACCTAAAAACTAAAAAACCCCGTGTCCGAGGGGTTTTTACTAGGGGGTTCGTTTACCTGAAAAAGGGTTTTCCCCACTTTGTGGTTGGTTATTGCAAATTTGAGATAATTAATTTTTAAAATTTTAAATGTTGCTGTTGGGTCATTTATGTTGACAAAAGGCAGGATTCCTTTTAATAATGGCGATAACGTCATAGATACTTAACCCAATATTAATTTAATTTAAGTCCCCCCCCTGTGGCTGGGGAAATTTTGGTTTACTATCTTTCAATTTTTTACAAAAAAAAAAAAAAATTAATAATTTATTATTAATAATTGCAGTAAAAAATTTTTTTCTTTATAATCTGTTTTCTACTACGGAATATAAATTAAGGAAAACCCGGGGGGTGCATCGCCAGACTGGCCATAAAATCCCATGTAAATTTTGTACATGAAATATTGGCCCCCCCCTATTAATTTTCAACAAAATTTATTAGACTTTTTGAAGACTTATAAGATTAGCTCACATAAAAAGTCGTTTTTCTGAAAACAATTAAAAGTTATTTAAGAAAAACTATTTTTTTCGTTGCATACCTGCTACATACCACCCCGTAATAAATAAAATGTCTTGTAACTTTTTAATTAGTTTTACTTTGATTAGTTATGTCAAAATGTTTTACAGTATTGAAGAAAAATAACAATGTTAAATGGTATTAATGGTGAAAAAAGAGTACCCCACATGTTCTCTACATTTTCCCGACAGACACATTCAAATAAGACAACGTCAAAATATCGTTCGTAAGTTTGGAAAAAAGGTACTGTTATTAATAAATGCAACTGCTTAGGCGAAATAATTAAAAAATTTTCTTTACGGAACCACGCCGATTTTAATGAATTTTTGCATACGTTTTTTGGGGCGCTGATCAAAATCAAATTAGTTTTCCGGCAACCTCTTTTTGAAAATTTTCCCCCAGGTAATAACCTAAAAAATTTTCCCCCCCCTTTTAAAAAAAAACCCCAAAAGGGAACATTGGAAAAAAATAAAACAAATACACTAAAATTTACAATAATCTATTTCTATTTTAAGTAAAAATTATCTTAAATGAACCACGTTTCTTACCTTGTAAGAAAATATATAATAGGGGTATCTGGTTCCCGATTTATAATTATTTTGTCAAGAATAAAAAAAAGGTTTTTTGGGTTTTTTTTCAAAAAAATAAAAAAAATTTTTTGTAAATTTAGGTTTTCTTTAAATATGGGAATCAGTGTATGTTTTTTTTTGGGGAAAATGTTTCAAGAAAAATTTAAAAAAATTTTTTGGGTTGTATTGGGGCTCATAACTCAAAAAGGGGGGGTTAAAAACAATTTTGATATAGATCACCCCCCAAAAACCATATCAAAAATTTTGGGGCCAAATAAAATTTTACCAATAATAATATAAATATCATGTCAAATATCAAAACATCAGGAATTGGGAAAAGGGGGGATCCGAAAGGAGATTTTTTTTTTAAATTATGGAAATGGGAATAACGATAGGGCTTCTTAAGCAATATTTGTTTTAGTGACGAATGTACCTTTACAGAACAATGAACCAAACGTTTAAAACATTAGATACGGAGAAAAAAAAAAAGAACCAGTTTGTATCTAAAAATCAATACCCCCAAAAAAAGTTTGGACATCGGTTATTGGTTTTTTTTTTGAATCACAATTTAGGGAAATTTTTTTTGAACTATTAAAAATCAAGGGGGGTTTGGAAGGTTACCTGAAAATCAAGACATTTGGTTTAAAAGGTTGTTTTCCACACCCCAATTTACGGAAGGGGGAATATGTTAAAAATTTTTTAAAAGGACTCCTTGGCCCAAAATTTAAAACCCAAAAATTTGGGCCCCGTTGCCCATCTTTCGCCAAAGAGTTTTTCCCTTTGGGGGGCATATAAAAATGTTATTTATAAAATTTAAAAAAAATTTGAAAATTAAAAGTTTCAATTTCAGCGGCGTGCGACCCTTAGGTTTTAACTTTAATGTAAGAATAAATTTTTCCCCCTTTGGGGTTTTTAGGTAAAGGAATCTGTTTGAGCATCTAATTAAAAAACATTAGCTTTTAATTTCAATGTGTTGTGAAGAGTTTTTTAAAAGTTTTAAATTGTTTTTCACCTTCCTATAAAATTGTTCAATTAAAAAAACCTTATTAGTTTAATAAAAATTTTTTGTATTTATTAAATGCCCCTTACTTTCTCTTAATACTGTAAAAATGTTGAAATAACTAAACAAAGTAAAACGTAAAATTAAAAATTGAAAGACATTTTATTTTTACTGGTGGATTTGAAGGTATGTACGGTATCAACGATTTTACAAAAGTTTTTCTTAAAAAATTTTTTTTGCCTTACAGAAAACAACGAAAAGTTTTAGCTAATCTTATCAACGTCTTCAAATTGGGGGGGCCAAAGGGGTTATATGGAGTGGCCGTTCGGATTGGAGTCTAGTTAAGAAGACGGGCTTGGACAAGATTAAAGAAAATGGAAAAAACCCTAAATCTGGGGTTGCAGTGGTGGAGGTCATTTTTCCCATCTCCCTCAAATAATCCAATCTAATCTAACGTCTTAAAAAGTCCGAACAATTTTTTGTAAATTCAATAGGGGGCCAATATTGTATACATGTATCAAAAATTTCATGGGATTTCTACCAGTTGGCGATGTACCATCCGGTAGTCCCCCCCTTTTTTAAAAGGGGGGGGTGCCCAATTTTTCCCCAATAAAAAAATACGTTTAGGGTACGTGTTTGGGCACTAATTTAGGATTGCGAGTCCCCGCCTGGAAATTCTAGCATCCTCCTAAAAATGCAAAACACCCCTTTTTTGTTTTTTTTAAAAAAATATTATAAACATTTGGAAAATGCTTTTTTGGGGCACCTAGAAAACATTCCAGGATACTTTTTTTTGGGCCTTTATTTCTAAATCTTTAAACAAAATTTTCTTTTCCAAAGGGGAAAAAAACCCCCCAGGGGTTTTTTTTGAAAAATTTAATTTTTTTTAAAATTAATTAAATTAAATTTTTAAAATTCTTAAAAGGGGAAACAACACTCAATCTCCCTAAAATATCGTACAAATTTAAAAAATACCAAAAAAAATTTTGCTCTATAAAAAAATTTTTTTGGGGAAAGGCCCCTTTTTTCGACAAAAAACCCCTTTCCCCAAGGGTTATAAGTTCCCTTTGCCCCTTTTGGGGGGGTTAGAAAATATTCAATTTGAACAAAAAAAAAAAACAATGAGTTTAAAAAAATTTTTTTTTTATTTTCCTTTTTATTATACCAAAAAATTTGCTTACAAAAAAAAAATCACCAGGTGTTTTTACCTTTTTAAACGAGAAAAAACCCCCCTTTTAAACATTAAAAAAAAAAGGCAAAAACATTTTTTTTTTCACCCCGAGAGTATTTTCTAAAAGGGCCTAAAAAGGGGTTTTCATAAAATTTTTTTTTTTATTTTTTTTTTTAAAAAACCCCCAAAAAAGGGGTTTTTTTATTTTTTGGGGTTGATGCCAGAGTTTTTTAGCTGCGGACCCCATAATTCGGGGAACAAAAGGTCCAAAAAAATACAGTAAAAAGAGTCTCCACTTGCAGCGAAATTGGGAACCCGGACCCGCGTTTTAAATTTTCCATAACATGCAAGTTGCAAAATATCGATACTTCAAAGGGGTTTAAAAAAAGGGGAAAAGTTTTCCCCCAATTTTCAGTAGTTCTTAGAAATCAAGAGAAATCAAGAAAAGGAAAGTCGTTTTTAAATGCCAAAAAATTGATTTGTGTAAAAAAATTAAAAAAAATTTTTTTTAAAAAGCTGTTAAAATAATGAGTGTTTTGATAAAGTATTTTTTTTTTCTTGCGTGGAAAAATTTTAATTTTTTTGCAAAACAAAAATTCCCCCATTTCCCCTTTTTTAAAATTTGGGCCCCAATCTTTTCATTATTTTTTTAAACTGGGCTGGACATTTTTTTTTCGAATGAACCATAACATTGGGCTTCCATTTAAAACCTTTAAATTCCTTGGTATGTCAGGTTTTTTAAAAGTTGTCGGCTACTTTTTAAAATCTTTAATCAATTTATTTCACGTAAGGATTTTGGGGGTTTAAAAAAAGTATTTTCATAACGCCTTGAAAATTTGGTGTTTATGAGATTTAAGTTTAAAATAATGATGATTAATCGTCTTTCTAGTTATCCAGGTCTATACACATCTAGCAAGAATATCAAAACATAGTTTCTATTTAATGAATTTATCAAAATAATATGGGGGTTTATTCAAGGATATTTCAGAAGGAACTAAAGGGATCCTCTCGTAGATCGCCTAAAAATCCATATGATTGAAGAAATAGTAGCAGAAAGCATTTACACTATATACCTTTTTTAGATTTAAACTTTCGCCATTAAAAATATATTTTTAAATTGAAACGCATTTGAACAAGCTTCCTCAAGAAACAAAAAGAAAAATAAATGACCATCGCCACAAAAACTGACCTCTGTCCAGCAGTCCAGCACGATTTCGCCGCCTTTTCCGCCTTCCACAGGGCGTTATCGTCAAACAGTGCTTTCAGGCTTAAAAAACGCAGCCGTCTTGAACCGTGGCTAATTTAGCGGCGGTCGCAGACGAACCGGCAGACCCGGGATATCGGCTAATTAGGCTGCTAGGGCATTGTTTCCCAGCGCCTCCAGGGGTATCTGATCATCTGACCCCGTCGAACCAAATTTTATGTTGTTTAAATGTTACGGTGTACTAATTTTACGAAGTTTAAAATGGAGTAGCTTCTTGCGTATACTGTTTGCCCTAAGCGTATCGAAAAATTAACGATAAACAAAAAAACTAACCAGAACTTACAAACCCATGTTTTATTAATTCGGCATTTTTAATTGTAGATACGGTTAACATTATAGCTACAATATAAAAACATTTGCATTTAGACTTTTTTTTTTTTGCCTACGGCTCGGTTTCCAAACTTTACTTGCGTTACCGCGCGTATTATATAATACAGTGTGTCCCAAATTGGGCCTACATGTTTGGTAACTCGGGAACCATTAGAGCTACAGTGTTGGTTAAATTAGGAAAGTTTTAGACAATTTAATTGCTTAAATCTACTTTCGGATTTTATTTATCTTTTATGGTTTTTGAGATAATTAAGGAAAACCAAAATGGTGCATTTTTAACTTTTGCCTGTAGCTTGCAAACTACCAATTTTACGGTTTTAAGATTACTACATTATTAGAACACTTTTTTAAGAAGAATTTAATTTAAGTTAAAATATTTTACTAACTTTATTTGTTTTTGAGATATTTACCCAAACTTTGGATTTTCATACGGACGCCATATTGGATTTTTACATTTTTGAAAAGAGCTCTTTAAGAGCTTTTCATTGATGTATCACAAGTCTAGGTTTTTAGATTGCTTAAGCTCTAAAAACGTCTGTTTATTTGATAGTAGGCTTAGACTAGACTGCGTAATGGCCGCCCCGTTTCATAAAAAACAAATGATACGGATCCTGAGCGGCATAAACCTAACCATAGACATTTAAGATTCTTAGTGATGAACTTGTTACCCTATGGATCTTTTGTGAGAGCGAAATTTAAAACTTATACAAAAAAAAGTGATGCTTTTTGCAAAAATTAATACTTCCTAATATTACCTTAAACTGATAATAATTAAGCACAACTGTAAAACAAAAATGTATCAGTAAATAAGAAAATAAAATCACAGTACATGTCTTCCTCCATTTTCTACACATTTCTCGCATTTTTCCAACACCTTGCGGGTTTGTTGTTTCAAAGTTGTAGATTTTGTCATTTTTTTCAAAAAATTTTAAAACAATGGTATTATAAATATACGCCCATTAAAAAGAGCATAAAAAAATAAAGAAACTGGTAAAAACCGCATCCTTTCCTTTTTTAAGCTTTCAGATTAACAACGCGGCTTTTTATCCGGCGAATGCCATGAAAAACAACAACAACAATTTGTTTCTCTGCAAATATTCAATAATATCAATAATATCCTTATTATTTGTTTATTATCAATTTAATAACGGCATTCGTAATTACACTGCTCGTGGATAATAATAGCTGATTATTATCTACGAGCTTTGGCTAATTGTATTTTCATTGTGCTGGAATAGGCTGCACATTTCCAGTTTCTCCTAAACGGGTTGTTAAACGTCTAAACACTTTTTTATTAAAATGCCGTATTTCGTAATACCGTATGGCATATTTTCCCGCCGCAATAGAGGCGAGCATGTCGTATGCCTCGGTGGTGGAATAACACATAATATAAAATTACTTAATAACGATTAACAACACTACAACACTACTAATAATAATAATAATAACGATGAACTGCGATAAACAAAAACTAAATTTAAAATTATCAGGTTTAACAAACAATGCACTTGTCATTTTTTGGCATCCCTGTTTTCTGTGATTTTTGACGTCCCGGCACTCTCGATAAAAACGCTGCGTTGTTTATCTGACAGCTTAAAATAGGAAAGGATACAAGTAATGCAGTTTTTCGGCAATAATTCGAGAATTAATTAGGATATCGATATGCGGTTTTCACCAGTTTCTTAACTTTTTTATGCTCTTTTTAATGGGCTTATAATAATACTACCATTGATTTGGATTTAAAAAAAAATGACAAAATCTATATTTTCGACACAAATCAGTCTCTAGAGATAAAACAAAAAAATAAATTTATCATATCAATATTTTATCTTAAGCCCTGGTAAAAGATCTTAAAGATATCGCCGGAGGACGACCTTATCAGGACACCCTGTATGTATTTTTAAAATGGTGGCGCTGCCCACTTGCGACACGGTGGTTTCCTTAGACAGGTGACAAGTGCCATTGCATCAGTCATGTATTTCCATGATTGATTTCCTCGATAAACCTGAACACAAAGAATTTTACAGGAAGCTACTCAATGTAAAAACACCTGGAAGTAAGACGAACACAGATGCACCTTTTTCCAGGCAGGAATAATAAAACTAAATTGGTCCCATGCCTTAAAAAGCTAGTGTGGCACTTACCACTTTCTTAATTATGAATTTTGTTTTTTTTGTATTTTATTTTTTTAGGGACTTTTGCATTTTGTGTTATTTTCTATGTTCTCCAGTACATAAGGAGACAATTTACTCAATGAACGTTTATTAAAATTATTATTTTAAATTTTACTGAGTTTTTCTCATTTATTTCGAAAGAATGATATTGGTACTTAGCCACTGTCGTACTTCCACTCTTCAATTATAGTGTTTGGTAATTGGTCGGGAGCTGGTGGCAAGGGATCCCTTACAGATTTTAACTTATTGTTAATAATTGACCACACCCAGTATTCACGATTTAGTTTATTTACAACCCATTTCTAGACTTAAACGTAGACTTTGAATTAATTGTGGCTTGAATCACTAAATGTGGGCACTAAATTGTTTAATTAGGTCCACTTTTTAGATTGAAAAAACATTCTTTTATTAATACTACCTCCCCAACCGCTGTGTTCGCACGTCGTTGTCGTTGTTGGGCCAAGTAGGATCTTTTGGAACATGCGTAGAGTTGCTGGTCCCAACCGCTGTTCACACATCGTCGTTGTGGTTGGGCCCAGAAGGATATTTTGGGAACATGGCTAGAGTTGCTGGTTATCGGCAACTCTCTGGCTAGGCGAAGGGAACGAATCCAAGCGATGAACACAAGGCTTTTTAACTAAAGGGTGTTAGCATACCGTTTTGATGGAAATACATCCGTGCCTTAAACAGGTGTCTGAAACGGTGCTCTGAGATCAGGGCGACCTCTCAGAGTATCTAGCCTTACTTCGGTAATGCGGGCTTGCCATGGTGGACTATTATTCCCCCTATTTTTAAACAGAAAGGGAAAAAACCGCTTTCATAGGAAAGTGAAAAAAGGTGTGACCGAAACGGATAAATCCGTTTCGAAAGGTGCCCCTAAAAAGCGCCTGTTTGGGGGGGCAACCATCCATCTTAAAAAATCCCTGCCAAACAAAGAAAACCTTTGTGGGAAAAGGGCCCGGAAACCCAAAAAAAGGGATGGCCGATGGGGCCGGAGAAACGGTCTCAGAAGGAACATCTGATCCTGTAACACGGACCTGGTAGCTACCCACGCCACTAAACTAGAGAGGGGGCATGCGGACTACTTCTGCCGTCATAATTTCCAGGAGAGGGACACCAGAACACATATTGTGCTGGTGTCCGGTAGCGACACGAGTAAAAGGAGATGTAAGAACTCTCTCCCAATCTGATATCGGATTGGTTGGAAGTCTGATCCTGTTAGGAGAAACATAAAAAGGTGTGAGCCACAATAGACCTAGCGGTCGCGGTGGAGGGCGTTAGAAGTCCACTTACTTTAAACCCAACCTAACCTAACCTAATACTAGCTTAGATAAAATACTAGAAAAACTTGTAGATAAATTTAGAGTAACGCAGAAATATCAAAAGTATTTTGCTGTTAGTGTGAGCCATATGTCCTTTAAGAGCACAAAGCTCTACCATAATAAATACCGAAATGATTACCGGCTTATTCTTCTATAGAAATTTTTAAACCAACATTCATAACAAGATATTTCTAATATAATTTTTATGTTTACCTATCTTTTATTGATCTATAATACCTTAGAAACGGAATATGTTTGATAGTAATAATACCTGCTATCACATTTAGGCATTATAAGCGGGCATTATGATAATGCCCGCTTATAATGCCCTTATGCGCTAATATGGAAATTGTATTGCTTATCAAATTTTATTTCTCTCACAATAAAGATCAAGTTTATTCAAAAAATAATTTTTTCTTTAAACAATACTAAAATTAAACTTTATTTCCAAAATAAAAATTACAATTTTGAAATGTCCCGAAAATGAGCTGATCCCACTATAGAATGGTCGGTGTTTTTTGTGATGGTAGCAGCGTGGTAGACTAACGCTATTTTGTATAGAAGAACAGTCCATTAAAGAATTTTCAATATCGATACGGAATTAACCTCGGAATTAACTGAATTGGCAATCATTTTGGCTACTTTGTTTTTGGATGAAATACTTTCTTCATATATCCTTCAGCTACTGAAGAGCTTTTCCATTTCCCATGTTGTTTTAGCGTTTCAAACGAAGCACCTGCCTCAACAAGTAAAGTTGACGATGTGCGACGCAAACAGTGGCCGGGGTAAGCTTCCTTTTCCAGTTTTAAAAAAATTTTTCGATCAATGTTGAGACGCTTCCTATGGTATTTTTTCCAATGGGTTGTACTGTACATGACCCTTTTAAAGGTAAGAAAGAATCTTCGCTCCTTTATTCCAGCTGGTCTTAATGTTGTGTATTTTTTTATTAAATTTTAAGCGCCTAAATCTTCTTCAATGATAGTAAAATTTTTTGAAGTTGAAGTTTTAGTTTTGGTACCTTTATAACCAAGACTTTTCCCTTATCTTCAATGTCATCAATGGTCATTTTGCCCAAACCATCTCGTTTTAAACCTCCAAAAACCCCCATTACCAATATGACTTTGTGTACCAAGTAGATATCACAGGAGCCTTCTTAATAAATTTTAATATTTGTTCTCCTTCCAAAACTTTAGATTTCTTCGGGACGTATCCTTTGACTTAACTTTTAAAAAAGATATGAGAGAGGTTTTGGAAATGTCTATTTTTCATAACCATCAACGTAGACCTTAGGGGGGAATACTTGGTCCAGAGAGAGTTCGGACTGTATTTTTCCGACTAAAAATAATAAAGTTTGTTAAACATATGTATTGAAATAAAATCAATAACTTACCAGTTCCTGAAAACCCATTAAAACGTTTTCGATTATTTGAAGAATTGCGTTAGCATCTTTCCAAATACCAAATATGCCATACTCCCGATCATACTGTTGCCTTGATTTAACTGGCAAAAAATTTTCGGTCGCTTTTATGGCCTTTTCTTTTATATTTTGTGGAATTTCTTCCATTTTGAGCAAATCGTTAAATAAAAAATGCCAACTGATAACTGACAAAAAACAAAGTCAAATTTAACACCAGTCATTATCTACTTACGTATACAGGCAGGTGCAACTTTATTTTTTTTATTGCGAATAAATAATGTAATTAGTCATTAAAAAAACTTTTTTTAAAAAATAAAGCAGAGACCACGGCATGGGGTATAATGCCCATCAGGTCGAAATCTAGCCCCCCGGGGCCCGAGGTCCCGGGTTTTCGACCTTCAGGGCATTATAGTCCCAGTAACGCCCTTGATACATAAATAGCTATTATGCATTTAAAAATTGTTCTACTGATGTGGGGACTTTAATTTGATAAATTAGCCTGGATCTTTAAAAGGATTAATTCTACAAACCAAAGGGGGAATCATACTCACCTTAAAATTTTCAAAAAATGGGACCATTCTTTAGATGAGAAGCGAGCTGAGTGCTCGCCCTATTGACCCCTAGAATTACAGACGCCTGCAAAAAAAAAGAAGAAAAACCTCCCAAAAAAAAAAAAAAAAACCCAAAAATTAAAAAATAATCAGGTTTCGGGATGTCGGCCCTTTTCAAGATGAAATTAAAAAAAAATTAAACCAAATTTTAAGGAATTTTGCTTTAAAAACTTAGGAAATTCTAAAAGTTTTATACTTTTTATGACGTTTTATTTTAAATAACCTTAGTTTATTTGACTGGTATATTTATATTTATTTTCTTTTTTTTTTTTCTTTTTTTTTTTTTTGCAGGCTATCTACAAGATCATAGGGGGGAATAGGGGGAGCAGGCTCAGCTCGCTATACCCCAAGACCTGGACCGAAGTGGTCTCATTTTCTTGAAAATTTCGGCAAGTACTCCCAAAGACAACATATCAAAACAAGAATCTGCCACAAAAAAATGGAAATATTTAGAATCTATTTTATGTTTAATTTTATTAGCTACAATTTTCCCCTTTAATTATTTTGAAAAATTGATAATCCTCGAAATATAGGAAAAAATAGATTTTACCCTTTCCCCACTCAAAAAAGCCCTCGGGGTTGGTTTTTTTTGGGGATATTTAGGGGACCCAAATAAAGATTTCTACAAAAATCCAGCACGGTCGTACTTTTTTTAAATTAAAATGTTCATTTACTGGGGTTTAAAAAGTTTGA